>JAVHZZ010000310.1:17500-89177 GCA_036250195.1 Mixophyes australis | reverse complement strand
GTGGGCAATGTTAGAAATGTCATGAGAAACAAGAATTATGTAAAAGAATTGATGTAAGTCATTGTTTCCAAGAGAAAGGGAGATCGGAGTGTAAAAAAGCGTTGTTTTTGGACGCCAATGAAGAAATGACTATGTTTTGCGATTTCTCCTGTTTAGAAAGACTTAGAAAGTTGATAATTGTGGGCAATGTTAGAAATGTCATGAGAAACAAGAATTATGTAAAAGAATTGATGTAAGTCATTGTTTCCAAGAGAAAGGGAGATCGGAGTGTAAAAAAGCGTTGTTTTTGGACGCCAATGAAGAAATGACTATGTTTTGCGATTTCTCCTGTTTAGAAAGACTTAGAAAGTTGATAATTGTGGGCAATGTTAGAAATGTCATGAGAAACAAGAATTATGTAAAAGAATTGATGTAAGTCATTGTTTCCAAGAGAAAGGGAGATCGGAGTGTAAAAAAGCGTTGTTTTTGGACGCCAATGAAGAAATGACTATGTTTTGCGATTTCTCCTGTTTAGAAAGACTTAGAAAGTTGATAATTGTGGGCAATGTTAGAAATGTCATGAGAAACAAGAATTATGTAAAAGAATTGATGTAAGTCATTGTTTCCAAGAGAAAGGGAGATCGGAGTGTAAAAAAGCGTTGTTTTTGGACGCCAATGAAGAAATGACTATGTTTTGCGATTTCTCCTGTTTAGAAAGACTTAGAAAGTTGATAATTGTGGGCAATGTTAGAAATGTCATGAGAAACAAGAATTATGTAAAAGAATTGATGTAAGTCATTGTTTCCAAGAGAAAGGGAGATCGGAGTGTAAAAAAGCGTTGTTTTTGGACGCCAATGAAGAAATGACTATGTTTTGCGATTTCTCCTGTTTAGAAAGACTTAGAAAGTTGATAATTGTGGGCAATGTTAGAAATGTCATGAGAAACAAGAATTATGTAAAAGAATTGATGTAAGTCATTGTTTCCAAGAGAAAGGGAGATCGGAGTGTAAAAAAGCGTTGTTTTTGGACGCCAATGAAGAAATGACTATGTTTTGCGATTTCTCCTGTTTAGAAAGACTTAGAAAGTTGATAATTGTGGGCAATGTTAGAAATGTCATGAGAAACAAGAATTATGTAAAAGAATTGATGTAAGTCATTGTTTCCAAGAGAAAGGGAGATCGGAGTGTAAAAAAGCGTTGTTTTTGGACGCCAATGAAGAAATGACTATGTTTTGCGATTTCTCCTGTTTAGAAAGACTTAGAAAGTTGATAATTGTGGGCAATGTTAGAAATGTCATGAGAAACAAGAATTATGTAAAAGAATTGATGTAAGTCATTGTTTCCAAGAGAAAGGGAGATCGGAGTGTAAAAAAGCGTTGTTTTTGGACGCCAATGAAGAAATGACTATGTTTTGCGATTTCTCCTGTTTAGAAAGACTTAGAAAGTTGATAATTGTGGGCAATGTTAGAAATGTCATGAGAAACAAGAATTATGTAAAAGAATTGATGTAAGTCATTGTTTCCAAGAGAAAGGGAGATCGGAGTGTAAAAAAGCGTTGTTTTTGGACGCCAATGAAGAAATGACTATGTTTTGCGATTTCTCCTGTTTAGAAAGACTTAGAAAGTTGATAATTGTGGGCAATGTTAGAAATGTCATGAGAAACAAGAATTATGTAAAAGAATTGATGTAAGTCATTGTTTCCAAGAGAAAGGGAGATCGGAGTGTAAAAAAGCGTTGTTTTTGGACGCCAATGAAGAAATGACTATGTTTTGCGATTTCTCCTGTTTAGAAAGACTTAGAAAGTTGATAATTGTGGGCAATGTTAGAAATGTCATGAGAAACAAGAATTATGTAAAAGAATTGATGTAAGTCATTGTTTCCAAGAGAAAGGGAGATCGGAGTGTAAAAAAGCGTTGTTTTTGGACGCCAATGAAGAAATGACTATGTTTTGCGATTTCTCCTGTTTAGAAAGACTTAGAAAGTTGATAATTGTGGGCAATGTTAGAAATGTCATGAGAAACAAGAATTATGTAAAAGAATTGATGTAAGTCATTGTTTCCAAGAGAAAGGGAGATCGGAGTGTAAAAAAGCGTTGTTTTTGGACGCCAATGAAGAAATGACTATGTTTTGCGATTTCTCCTGTTTAGAAAGACTTAGAAAGTTGATAATTGTGGGCAATGTTAGAAATGTCATGAGAAACAAGAATTATGTAAAAGAATTGATGTAAGTCATTGTTTCCAAGAGAAAGGGAGATCGGAGTGTAAAAAAGCGTTGTTTTTGGACGCCAATGAAGAAATGACTATGTTTTGCGATTTCTCCTGTTTAGAAAGACTTAGAAAGTTGATAATTGTGGGCAATGTTAGAAATGTCATGAGAAACAAGAATTATGTAAAAGAATTGATGTAAGTCATTGTTTCCAAGAGAAAGGGAGATCGGAGTGTAAAAAAGCGTTGTTTTTGGACGCCAATGAAGAAATGACTATGTTTTGCGATTTCTCCTGTTTAGAAAGACTTAGAAAGTTGATAATTGTGGGCAATGTTAGAAATGTCATGAGAAACAAGAATTATGTAAAAGAATTGATGTAAGTCATTGTTTCCAAGAGAAAGGGAGATCGGAGTGTAAAAAAGCGTTGTTTTTGGACGCCAATGAAGAAATGACTATGTTTTGCGATTTCTCCTGTTTAGAAAGACTTAGAAAGTTGATAATTGTGGGCAATGTTAGAAATGTCATGAGAAACAAGAATTATGTAAAAGAATTGATGTAAGTCATTGTTTCCAAGAGAAAGGGAGATCGGAGTGTAAAAAAGCGTTGTTTTTGGACGCCAATGAAGAAATGACTATGTTTTGCGATTTCTCCTGTTTAGAAAGACTTAGAAAGTTGATAATTGTGGGCAATGTTAGAAATGTCATGAGAAACAAGAATTATGTAAAAGAATTGATGTAAGTCATTGTTTCCAAGAGAAAGGGAGATCGGAGTGTAAAAAAGCGTTGTTTTTGGACGCCAATGAAGAAATGACTATGTTTTGCGATTTCTCCTGTTTAGAAAGACTTAGAAAGTTGATAATTGTGGGCAATGTTAGAAATGTCATGAGAAACAAGAATTATGTAAAAGAATTGATGTAAGTCATTGTTTCCAAGAGAAAGGGAGATCGGAGTGTAAAAAAGCGTTGTTTTTGGACGCCAATGAAGAAATGACTATGTTTTGCGATTTCTCCTGTTTAGAAAGACTTAGAAAGTTGATAATTGTGGGCAATGTTAGAAATGTCATGAGAAACAAGAATTATGTAAAAGAATTGATGTAAGTCATTGTTTCCAAGAGAAAGGGAGATCGGAGTGTAAAAAAGCGTTGTTTTTGGACGCCAATGAAGAAATGACTATGTTTTGCGATTTCTCCTGTTTAGAAAGACTTAGAAAGTTGATAATTGTGGGCAATGTTAGAAATGTCATGAGAAACAAGAATTATGTAAAAGAATTGATGTAAGTCATTGTTTCCAAGAGAAAGGGAGATCGGAGTGTAAAAAAGCGTTGTTTTTGGACGCCAATGAAGAAATGACTATGTTTTGCGATTTCTCCTGTTTAGAAAGACTTAGAAAGTTGATAATTGTGGGCAATGTTAGAAATGTCATGAGAAACAAGAATTATGTAAAAGAATTGATGTAAGTCATTGTTTCCAAGAGAAAGGGAGATCGGAGTGTAAAAAAGCGTTGTTTTTGGACGCCAATGAAGAAATGACTATGTTTTGCGATTTCTCCTGTTTAGAAAGACTTAGAAAGTTGATAATTGTGGGCAATGTTAGAAATGTCATGAGAAACAAGAATTATGTAAAAGAATTGATGTAAGTCATTGTTTCCAAGAGAAAGGGAGATCGGAGTGTAAAAAAGCGTTGTTTTTGGACGCCAATGAAGAAATGACTATGTTTTGCGATTTCTCCTGTTTAGAAAGACTTAGAAAGTTGATAATTGTGGGCAATGTTAGAAATGTCATGAGAAACAAGAATTATGTAAAAGAATTGATGTAAGTCATTGTTTCCAAGAGAAAGGGAGATCGGAGTGTAAAAAAGCGTTGTTTTTGGACGCCAATGAAGAAATGACTATGTTTTGCGATTTCTCCTGTTTAGAAAGACTTAGAAAGTTGATAATTGTGGGCAATGTTAGAAATGTCATGAGAAACAAGAATTATGTAAAAGAATTGATGTAAGTCATTGTTTCCAAGAGAAAGGGAGATCGGAGTGTAAAAAAGCGTTGTTTTTGGACGCCAATGAAGAAATGACTATGTTTTGCGATTTCTCCTGTTTAGAAAGACTTAGAAAGTTGATAATTGTGGGCAATGTTAGAAATGTCATGAGAAACAAGAATTATGTAAAAGAATTGATGTAAGTCATTGTTTCCAAGAGAAAGGGAGATCGGAGTGTAAAAAAGCGTTGTTTTTGGACGCCAATGAAGAAATGACTATGTTTTGCGATTTCTCCTGTTTAGAAAGACTTAGAAAGTTGATAATTGTGGGCAATGTTAGAAATGTCATGAGAAACAAGAATTATGTAAAAGAATTGATGTAAGTCATTGTTTCCAAGAGAAAGGGAGATCGGAGTGTAAAAAAGCGTTGTTTTTGGACGCCAATGAAGAAATGACTATGTTTTGCGATTTCTCCTGTTTAGAAAGACTTAGAAAGTTGATAATTGTGGGCAATGTTAGAAATGTCATGAGAAACAAGAATTATGTAAAAGAATTGATGTAAGTCATTGTTTCCAAGAGAAAGGGAGATCGGAGTGTAAAAAAGCGTTGTTTTTGGACGCCAATGAAGAAATGACTATGTTTTGCGATTTCTCCTGTTTAGAAAGACTTAGAAAGTTGATAATTGTGGGCAATGTTAGAAATGTCATGAGAAACAAGAATTATGTAAAAGAATTGATGTAAGTCATTGTTTCCAAGAGAAAGGGAGATCGGAGTGTAAAAAAGCGTTGTTTTTGGACGCCAATGAAGAAATGACTATGTTTTGCGATTTCTCCTGTTTAGAAAGACTTAGAAAGTTGATAATTGTGGGCAATGTTAGAAATGTCATGAGAAACAAGAATTATGTAAAAGAATTGATGTAAGTCATTGTTTCCAAGAGAAAGGGAGATCGGAGTGTAAAAAAGCGTTGTTTTTGGACGCCAATGAAGAAATGACTATGTTTTGCGATTTCTCCTGTTTAGAAAGACTTAGAAAGTTGATAATTGTGGGCAATGTTAGAAATGTCATGAGAAACAAGAATTATGTAAAAGAATTGATGTAAGTCATTGTTTCCAAGAGAAAGGGAGATCGGAGTGTAAAAAAGCGTTGTTTTTGGACGCCAATGAAGAAATGACTATGTTTTGCGATTTCTCCTGTTTAGAAAGACTTAGAAAGTTGATAATTGTGGGCAATGTTAGAAATGTCATGAGAAACAAGAATTATGTAAAAGAATTGATGTAAGTCATTGTTTCCAAGAGAAAGGGAGATCGGAGTGTAAAAAAGCGTTGTTTTTGGACGCCAATGAAGAAATGACTATGTTTTGCGATTTCTCCTGTTTAGAAAGACTTAGAAAGTTGATAATTGTGGGCAATGTTAGAAATGTCATGAGAAACAAGAATTATGTAAAAGAATTGATGTAAGTCATTGTTTCCAAGAGAAAGGGAGATCGGAGTGTAAAAAAGCGTTGTTTTTGGACGCCAATGAAGAAATGACTATGTTTTGCGATTTCTCCTGTTTAGAAAGACTTAGAAAGTTGATAATTGTGGGCAATGTTAGAAATGTCATGAGAAACAAGAATTATGTAAAAGAATTGATGTAAGTCATTGTTTCCAAGAGAAAGGGAGATCGGAGTGTAAAAAAGCGTTGTTTTTGGACGCCAATGAAGAAATGACTATGTTTTGCGATTTCTCCTGTTTAGAAAGACTTAGAAAGTTGATAATTGTGGGCAATGTTAGAAATGTCATGAGAAACAAGAATTATGTAAAAGAATTGATGTAAGTCATTGTTTCCAAGAGAAAGGGAGATCGGAGTGTAAAAAAGCGTTGTTTTTGGACGCCAATGAAGAAATGACTATGTTTTGCGATTTCTCCTGTTTAGAAAGACTTAGAAAGTTGATAATTGTGGGCAATGTTAGAAATGTCATGAGAAACAAGAATTATGTAAAAGAATTGATGTAAGTCATTGTTTCCAAGAGAAAGGGAGATCGGAGTGTAAAAAAGCGTTGTTTTTGGACGCCAATGAAGAAATGACTATGTTTTGCGATTTCTCCTGTTTAGAAAGACTTAGAAAGTTGATAATTGTGGGCAATGTTAGAAATGTCATGAGAAACAAGAATTATGTAAAAGAATTGATGTAAGTCATTGTTTCCAAGAGAAAGGGAGATCGGAGTGTAAAAAAGCGTTGTTTTTGGACGCCAATGAAGAAATGACTATGTTTTGCGATTTCTCCTGTTTAGAAAGACTTAGAAAGTTGATAATTGTGGGCAATGTTAGAAATGTCATGAGAAACAAGAATTATGTAAAAGAATTGATGTAAGTCATTGTTTCCAAGAGAAAGGGAGATCGGAGTGTAAAAAAGCGTTGTTTTTGGACGCCAATGAAGAAATGACTATGTTTTGCGATTTCTCCTGTTTAGAAAGACTTAGAAAGTTGATAATTGTGGGCAATGTTAGAAATGTCATGAGAAACAAGAATTATGTAAAAGAATTGATGTAAGTCATTGTTTCCAAGAGAAAGGGAGATCGGAGTGTAAAAAAGCGTTGTTTTTGGACGCCAATGAAGAAATGACTATGTTTTGCGATTTCTCCTGTTTAGAAAGACTTAGAAAGTTGATAATTGTGGGCAATGTTAGAAATGTCATGAGAAACAAGAATTATGTAAAAGAATTGATGTAAGTCATTGTTTCCAAGAGAAAGGGAGATCGGAGTGTAAAAAAGCGTTGTTTTTGGACGCCAATGAAGAAATGACTATGTTTTGCGATTTCTCCTGTTTAGAAAGACTTAGAAAGTTGATAATTGTGGGCAATGTTAGAAATGTCATGAGAAACAAGAATTATGTAAAAGAATTGATGTAAGTCATTGTTTCCAAGAGAAAGGGAGATCGGAGTGTAAAAAAGCGTTGTTTTTGGACGCCAATGAAGAAATGACTATGTTTTGCGATTTCTCCTGTTTAGAAAGACTTAGAAAGTTGATAATTGTGGGCAATGTTAGAAATGTCATGAGAAACAAGAATTATGTAAAAGAATTGATGTAAGTCATTGTTTCCAAGAGAAAGGGAGATCGGAGTGTAAAAAAGCGTTGTTTTTGGACGCCAATGAAGAAATGACTATGTTTTGCGATTTCTCCTGTTTAGAAAGACTTAGAAAGTTGATAATTGTGGGCAATGTTAGAAATGTCATGAGAAACAAGAATTATGTAAAAGAATTGATGTAAGTCATTGTTTCCAAGAGAAAGGGAGATCGGAGTGTAAAAAAGCGTTGTTTTTGGACGCCAATGAAGAAATGACTATGTTTTGCGATTTCTCCTGTTTAGAAAGACTTAGAAAGTTGATAATTGTGGGCAATGTTAGAAATGTCATGAGAAACAAGAATTATGTAAAAGAATTGATGTAAGTCATTGTTTCCAAGAGAAAGGGAGATCGGAGTGTAAAAAAGCGTTGTTTTTGGACGCCAATGAAGAAATGACTATGTTTTGCGATTTCTCCTGTTTAGAAAGACTTAGAAAGTTGATAATTGTGGGCAATGTTAGAAATGTCATGAGAAACAAGAATTATGTAAAAGAATTGATGTAAGTCATTGTTTCCAAGAGAAAGGGAGATCGGAGTGTAAAAAAGCGTTGTTTTTGGACGCCAATGAAGAAATGACTATGTTTTGCGATTTCTCCTGTTTAGAAAGACTTAGAAAGTTGATAATTGTGGGCAATGTTAGAAATGTCATGAGAAACAAGAATTATGTAAAAGAATTGATGTAAGTCATTGTTTCCAAGAGAAAGGGAGATCGGAGTGTAAAAAAGCGTTGTTTTTGGACGCCAATGAAGAAATGACTATGTTTTGCGATTTCTCCTGTTTAGAAAGACTTAGAAAGTTGATAATTGTGGGCAATGTTAGAAATGTCATGAGAAACAAGAATTATGTAAAAGAATTGATGTAAGTCATTGTTTCCAAGAGAAAGGGAGATCGGAGTGTAAAAAAGCGTTGTTTTTGGACGCCAATGAAGAAATGACTATGTTTTGCGATTTCTCCTGTTTAGAAAGACTTAGAAAGTTGATAATTGTGGGCAATGTTAGAAATGTCATGAGAAACAAGAATTATGTAAAAGAATTGATGTAAGTCATTGTTTCCAAGAGAAAGGGAGATCGGAGTGTAAAAAAGCGTTGTTTTTGGACGCCAATGAAGAAATGACTATGTTTTGCGATTTCTCCTGTTTAGAAAGACTTAGAAAGTTGATAATTGTGGGCAATGTTAGAAATGTCATGAGAAACAAGAATTATGTAAAAGAATTGATGTAAGTCATTGTTTCCAAGAGAAAGGGAGATCGGAGTGTAAAAAAGCGTTGTTTTTGGACGCCAATGAAGAAATGACTATGTTTTGCGATTTCTCCTGTTTAGAAAGACTTAGAAAGTTGATAATTGTGGGCAATGTTAGAAATGTCATGAGAAACAAGAATTATGTAAAAGAATTGATGTAAGTCATTGTTTCCAAGAGAAAGGGAGATCGGAGTGTAAAAAAGCGTTGTTTTTGGACGCCAATGAAGAAATGACTATGTTTTGCGATTTCTCCTGTTTAGAAAGACTTAGAAAGTTGATAATTGTGGGCAATGTTAGAAATGTCATGAGAAACAAGAATTATGTAAAAGAATTGATGTAAGTCATTGTTTCCAAGAGAAAGGGAGATCGGAGTGTAAAAAAGCGTTGTTTTTGGACGCCAATGAAGAAATGACTATGTTTTGCGATTTCTCCTGTTTAGAAAGACTTAGAAAGTTGATAATTGTGGGCAATGTTAGAAATGTCATGAGAAACAAGAATTATGTAAAAGAATTGATGTAAGTCATTGTTTCCAAGAGAAAGGGAGATCGGAGTGTAAAAAAGCGTTGTTTTTGGACGCCAATGAAGAAATGACTATGTTTTGCGATTTCTCCTGTTTAGAAAGACTTAGAAAGTTGATAATTGTGGGCAATGTTAGAAATGTCATGAGAAACAAGAATTATGTAAAAGAATTGATGTAAGTCATTGTTTCCAAGAGAAAGGGAGATCGGAGTGTAAAAAAGCGTTGTTTTTGGACGCCAATGAAGAAATGACTATGTTTTGCGATTTCTCCTGTTTAGAAAGACTTAGAAAGTTGATAATTGTGGGCAATGTTAGAAATGTCATGAGAAACAAGAATTATGTAAAAGAATTGATGTAAGTCATTGTTTCCAAGAGAAAGGGAGATCGGAGTGTAAAAAAGCGTTGTTTTTGGACGCCAATGAAGAAATGACTATGTTTTGCGATTTCTCCTGTTTAGAAAGACTTAGAAAGTTGATAATTGTGGGCAATGTTAGAAATGTCATGAGAAACAAGAATTATGTAAAAGAATTGATGTAAGTCATTGTTTCCAAGAGAAAGGGAGATCGGAGTGTAAAAAAGCGTTGTTTTTGGACGCCAATGAAGAAATGACCATGTTTTGCGATTTCTCCTGTTTAGAAAGACTTAGAAAGTTGATAATTGTGGGCAATGTTAGAAATGTCATGAGAAACAAGAATTATGTAAAAGAATTGATGTAAGTCATTGTTTCCAAGAGAAAGGGAGATCGGAGTGTAAAAAAGCGTTGTTTTTGGACGCCAATGAAGAAATGACTATGTTTTGCGATTTCTCCTGTTTAGAAAGACTTAGAAAGTTGATAATTGTGGGCAATGTTAGAAATGTCATGAGAAACAAGAATTATGTAAAAGAATTGATGTAAGTCATTGTTTCCAAGAGAAAGGGAGATCGGAGTGTAAAAAAGCGTTGTTTTTGGACGCCAATGAAGAAATGACTATGTTTTGCGATTTCTCCTGTTTAGAAAGACTTAGAAAGTTGATAATTGTGGGCAATGTTAGAAATGTCATGAGAAACAAGAATTATGTAAAAGAATTGATGTAAGTCATTGTTTCCAAGAGAAAGGGAGATCGGAGTGTAAAAAAGCGTTGTTTTTGGACGCCAATGAAGAAATGACTATGTTTTGCGATTTCTCCTGTTTAGAAAGACTTAGAAAGTTGATAATTGTGGGCAATGTTAGAAATGTCATGAGAAACAAGAATTATGTAAAAGAATTGATGTAAGTCATTGTTTCCAAGAGAAAGGGAGATCGGAGTGTAAAAAAGCGTTGTTTTTGGACGCCAATGAAGAAATGACTATGTTTTGCGATTTCTCCTGTTTAGAAAGACTTAGAAAGTTGATAATTGTGGGCAATGTTAGAAATGTCATGAGAAACAAGAATTATGTAAAAGAATTGATGTAAGTCATTGTTTCCAAGAGAAAGGGAGATCGGAGTGTAAAAAAGCGTTGTTTTTGGACGCCAATGAAGAAATGACTATGTTTTGCGATTTCTCCTGTTTAGAAAGACTTAGAAAGTTGATAATTGTGGGCAATGTTAGAAATGTCATGAGAAACAAGAATTATGTAAAAGAATTGATGTAAGTCATTGTTTCCAAGAGAAAGGGAGATCGGAGTGTAAAAAAGCGTTGTTTTTGGACGCCAATGAAGAAATGACTATGTTTTGCGATTTCTCCTGTTTAGAAAGACTTAGAAAGTTGATAATTGTGGGCAATGTTAGAAATGTCATGAGAAACAAGAATTATGTAAAAGAATTGATGTAAGTCATTGTTTCCAAGAGAAAGGGAGATCGGAGTGTAAAAAAGCGTTGTTTTTGGACGCCAATGAAGAAATGACTATGTTTTGCGATTTCTCCTGTTTAGAAAGACTTAGAAAGTTGATAATTGTGGGCAATGTTAGAAATGTCATGAGAAACAAGAATTATGTAAAAGAATTGATGTAAGTCATTGTTTCCAAGAGAAAGGGAGATCGGAGTGTAAAAAAGCGTTGTTTTTGGACGCCAATGAAGAAATGACTATGTTTTGCGATTTCTCCTGTTTAGAAAGACTTAGAAAGTTGATAATTGTGGGCAATGTTAGAAATGTCATGAGAAACAAGAATTATGTAAAAGAATTGATGTAAGTCATTGTTTCCAAGAGAAAGGGAGATCGGAGTGTAAAAAAGCGTTGTTTTTGGACGCCAATGAAGAAATGACTATGTTTTGCGATTTCTCCTGTTTAGAAAGACTTAGAAAGTTGATAATTGTGGGCAATGTTAGAAATGTCATGAGAAACAAGAATTATGTAAAAGAATTGATGTAAGTCATTGTTTCCAAGAGAAAGGGAGATCGGAGTGTAAAAAAGCGTTGTTTTTGGACGCCAATGAAGAAATGACTATGTTTTGCGATTTCTCCTGTTTAGAAAGACTTAGAAAGTTGATAATTGTGGGCAATGTTAGAAATGTCATGAGAAACAAGAATTATGTAAAAGAATTGATGTAAGTCATTGTTTCCAAGAGAAAGGGAGATCGGAGTGTAAAAAAGCGTTGTTTTTGGACGCCAATGAAGAAATGACTATGTTTTGCGATTTCTCCTGTTTAGAAAGACTTAGAAAGTTGATAATTGTGGGCAATGTTAGAAATGTCATGAGAAACAAGAATTATGTAAAAGAATTGATGTAAGTCATTGTTTCCAAGAGAAAGGGAGATCGGAGTGTAAAAAAGCGTTGTTTTTGGACGCCAATGAAGAAATGACTATGTTTTGCGATTTCTCCTGTTTAGAAAGACTTAGAAAGTTGATAATTGTGGGCAATGTTAGAAATGTCATGAGAAACAAGAATTATGTAAAAGAATTGATGTAAGTCATTGTTTCCAAGAGAAAGGGAGATCGGAGTGTAAAAAAGCGTTGTTTTTGGACGCCAATGAAGAAATGACTATGTTTTGCGATTTCTCCTGTTTAGAAAGACTTAGAAAGTTGATAATTGTGGGCAATGTTAGAAATGTCATGAGAAACAAGAATTATGTAAAAGAATTGATGTAAGTCATTGTTTCCAAGAGAAAGGGAGATCGGAGTGTAAAAAAGCGTTGTTTTTGGACGCCAATGAAGAAATGACTATGTTTTGCGATTTCTCCTGTTTAGAAAGACTTAGAAAGTTGATAATTGTGGGCAATGTTAGAAATGTCATGAGAAACAAGAATTATGTAAAAGAATTGATGTAAGTCATTGTTTCCAAGAGAAAGGGAGATCGGAGTGTAAAAAAGCGTTGTTTTTGGACGCCAATGAAGAAATGACTATGTTTTGCGATTTCTCCTGTTTAGAAAGACTTAGAAAGTTGATAATTGTGGGCAATGTTAGAAATGTCATGAGAAACAAGAATTATGTAAAAGAATTGATGTAAGTCATTGTTTCCAAGAGAAAGGGAGATCGGAGTGTAAAAAAGCGTTGTTTTTGGACGCCAATGAAGAAATGACTATGTTTTGCGATTTCTCCTGTTTAGAAAGACTTAGAAAGTTGATAATTGTGGGCAATGTTAGAAATGTCATGAGAAACAAGAATTATGTAAAAGAATTGATGTAAGTCATTGTTTCCAAGAGAAAGGGAGATCGGAGTGTAAAAAAGCGTTGTTTTTGGACGCCAATGAAGAAATGACTATGTTTTGCGATTTCTCCTGTTTAGAAAGACTTAGAAAGTTGATAATTGTGGGCAATGTTAGAAATGTCATGAGAAACAAGAATTATGTAAAAGAATTGATGTAAGTCATTGTTTCCAAGAGAAAGGGAGATCGGAGTGTAAAAAAGCGTTGTTTTTGGACGCCAATGAAGAAATGACTATGTTTTGCGATTTCTCCTGTTTAGAAAGACTTAGAAAGTTGATAATTGTGGGCAATGTTAGAAATGTCATGAGAAACAAGAATTATGTAAAAGAATTGATGTAAGTCATTGTTTCCAAGAGAAAGGGAGATCGGAGTGTAAAAAAGCGTTGTTTTTGGACGCCAATGAAGAAATGACTATGTTTTGCGATTTCTCCTGTTTAGAAAGACTTAGAAAGTTGATAATTGTGGGCAATGTTAGAAATGTCATGAGAAACAAGAATTATGTAAAAGAATTGATGTAAGTCATTGTTTCCAAGAGAAAGGGAGATCGGAGTGTAAAAAAGCGTTGTTTTTGGACGCCAATGAAGAAATGACTATGTTTTGCGATTTCTCCTGTTTAGAAAGACTTAGAAAGTTGATAATTGTGGGCAATGTTAGAAATGTCATGAGAAACAAGAATTATGTAAAAGAATTGATGTAAGTCATTGTTTCCAAGAGAAAGGGAGATCGGAGTGTAAAAAAGCGTTGTTTTTGGACGCCAATGAAGAAATGACTATGTTTTGCGATTTCTCCTGTTTAGAAAGACTTAGAAAGTTGATAATTGTGGGCAATGTTAGAAATGTCATGAGAAACAAGAATTATGTAAAAGAATTGATGTAAGTCATTGTTTCCAAGAGAAAGGGAGATCGGAGTGTAAAAAAGCGTTGTTTTTGGACGCCAATGAAGAAATGACTATGTTTTGCGATTTCTCCTGTTTAGAAAGACTTAGAAAGTTGATAATTGTGGGCAATGTTAGAAATGTCATGAGAAACAAGAATTATGTAAAAGAATTGATGTAAGTCATTGTTTCCAAGAGAAAGGGAGATCGGAGTGTAAAAAAGCGTTGTTTTTGGACGCCAATGAAGAAATGACTATGTTTTGCGATTTCTCCTGTTTAGAAAGACTTAGAAAGTTGATAATTGTGGGCAATGTTAGAAATGTCATGAGAAACAAGAATTATGTAAAAGAATTGATGTAAGTCATTGTTTCCAAGAGAAAGGGAGATCGGAGTGTAAAAAAGCGTTGTTTTTGGACGCCAATGAAGAAATGACTATGTTTTGCGATTTCTCCTGTTTAGAAAGACTTAGAAAGTTGATAATTGTGGGCAATGTTAGAAATGTCATGAGAAACAAGAATTATGTAAAAGAATTGATGTAAGTCATTGTTTCCAAGAGAAAGGGAGATCGGAGTGTAAAAAAGCGTTGTTTTTGGACGCCAATGAAGAAATGACTATGTTTTGCGATTTCTCCTGTTTAGAAAGACTTAGAAAGTTGATAATTGTGGGCAATGTTAGAAATGTCATGAGAAACAAGAATTATGTAAAAGAATTGATGTAAGTCATTGTTTCCAAGAGAAAGGGAGATCGGAGTGTAAAAAAGCGTTGTTTTTGGACGCCAATGAAGAAATGACTATGTTTTGCGATTTCTCCTGTTTAGAAAGACTTAGAAAGTTGATAATTGTGGGCAATGTTAGAAATGTCATGAGAAACAAGAATTATGTAAAAGAATTGATGTAAGTCATTGTTTCCAAGAGAAAGGGAGATCGGAGTGTAAAAAAGCGTTGTTTTTGGACGCCAATGAAGAAATGACTATGTTTTGCGATTTCTCCTGTTTAGAAAGACTTAGAAAGTTGATAATTGTGGGCAATGTTAGAAATGTCATGAGAAACAAGAATTATGTAAAAGAATTGATGTAAGTCATTGTTTCCAAGAGAAAGGGAGATCGGAGTGTAAAAAAGCGTTGTTTTTGGACGCCAATGAAGAAATGACTATGTTTTGCGATTTCTCCTGTTTAGAAAGACTTAGAAAGTTGATAATTGTGGGCAATGTTAGAAATGTCATGAGAAACAAGAATTATGTAAAAGAATTGATGTAAGTCATTGTTTCCAAGAGAAAGGGAGATCGGAGTGTAAAAAAGCGTTGTTTTTGGACGCCAATGAAGAAATGACTATGTTTTGCGATTTCTCCTGTTTAGAAAGACTTAGAAAGTTGATAATTGTGGGCAATGTTAGAAATGTCATGAGAAACAAGAATTATGTAAAAGAATTGATGTAAGTCATTGTTTCCAAGAGAAAGGGAGATCGGAGTGTAAAAAAGCGTTGTTTTTGGACGCCAATGAAGAAATGACTATGTTTTGCGATTTCTCCTGTTTAGAAAGACTTAGAAAGTTGATAATTGTGGGCAATGTTAGAAATGTCATGAGAAACAAGAATTATGTAAAAGAATTGATGTAAGTCATTGTTTCCAAGAGAAAGGGAGATCGGAGTGTAAAAAAGCGTTGTTTTTGGACGCCAATGAAGAAATGACTATGTTTTGCGATTTCTCCTGTTTAGAAAGACTTAGAAAGTTGATAATTGTGGGCAATGTTAGAAATGTCATGAGAAACAAGAATTATGTAAAAGAATTGATGTAAGTCATTGTTTCCAAGAGAAAGGGAGATCGGAGTGTAAAAAAGCGTTGTTTTTGGACGCCAATGAAGAAATGACTATGTTTTGCGATTTCTCCTGTTTAGAAAGACTTAGAAAGTTGATAATTGTGGGCAATGTTAGAAATGTCATGAGAAACAAGAATTATGTAAAAGAATTGATGTAAGTCATTGTTTCCAAGAGAAAGGGAGATCGGAGTGTAAAAAAGCGTTGTTTTTGGACGCCAATGAAGAAATGACTATGTTTTGCGATTTCTCCTGTTTAGAAAGACTTAGAAAGTTGATAATTGTGGGCAATGTTAGAAATGTCATGAGAAACAAGAATTATGTAAAAGAATTGATGTAAGTCATTGTTTCCAAGAGAAAGGGAGATCGGAGTGTAAAAAAGCGTTGTTTTTGGACGCCAATGAAGAAATGACTATGTTTTGCGATTTCTCCTGTTTAGAAAGACTTAGAAAGTTGATAATTGTGGGCAATGTTAGAAATGTCATGAGAAACAAGAATTATGTAAAAGAATTGATGTAAGTCATTGTTTCCAAGAGAAAGGGAGATCGGAGTGTAAAAAAGCGTTGTTTTTGGACGCCAATGAAGAAATGACTATGTTTTGCGATTTCTCCTGTTTAGAAAGACTTAGAAAGTTGATAATTGTGGGCAATGTTAGAAATGTCATGAGAAACAAGAATTATGTAAAAGAATTGATGTAAGTCATTGTTTCCAAGAGAAAGGGAGATCGGAGTGTAAAAAAGCGTTGTTTTTGGACGCCAATGAAGAAATGACTATGTTTTGCGATTTCTCCTGTTTAGAAAGACTTAGAAAGTTGATAATTGTGGGCAATGTTAGAAATGTCATGAGAAACAAGAATTATGTAAAAGAATTGATGTAAGTCATTGTTTCCAAGAGAAAGGGAGATCGGAGTGTAAAAAAGCGTTGTTTTTGGACGCCAATGAAGAAATGACTATGTTTTGCGATTTCTCCTGTTTAGAAAGACTTAGAAAGTTGATAATTGTGGGCAATGTTAGAAATGTCATGAGAAACAAGAATTATGTAAAAGAATTGATGTAAGTCATTGTTTCCAAGAGAAAGGGAGATCGGAGTGTAAAAAAGCGTTGTTTTTGGACGCCAATGAAGAAATGACTATGTTTTGCGATTTCTCCTGTTTAGAAAGACTTAGAAAGTTGATAATTGTGGGCAATGTTAGAAATGTCATGAGAAACAAGAATTATGTAAAAGAATTGATGTAAGTCATTGTTTCCAAGAGAAAGGGAGATCGGAGTGTAAAAAAGCGTTGTTTTTGGACGCCAATGAAGAAATGACTATGTTTTGCGATTTCTCCTGTTTAGAAAGACTTAGAAAGTTGATAATTGTGGGCAATGTTAGAAATGTCATGAGAAACAAGAATTATGTAAAAGAATTGATGTAAGTCATTGTTTCCAAGAGAAAGGGAGATCGGAGTGTAAAAAAGCGTTGTTTTTGGACGCCAATGAAGAAATGACTATGTTTTGCGATTTCTCCTGTTTAGAAAGACTTAGAAAGTTGATAATTGTGGGCAATGTTAGAAATGTCATGAGAAACAAGAATTATGTAAAAGAATTGATGTAAGTCATTGTTTCCAAGAGAAAGGGAGATCGGAGTGTAAAAAAGCGTTGTTTTTGGACGCCAATGAAGAAATGACTATGTTTTGCGATTTCTCCTGTTTAGAAAGACTTAGAAAGTTGATAATTGTGGGCAATGTTAGAAATGTCATGAGAAACAAGAATTATGTAAAAGAATTGATGTAAGTCATTGTTTCCAAGAGAAAGGGAGATCGGAGTGTAAAAAAGCGTTGTTTTTGGACGCCAATGAAGAAATGACTATGTTTTGCGATTTCTCCTGTTTAGAAAGACTTAGAAAGTTGATAATTGTGGGCAATGTTAGAAATGTCATGAGAAACAAGAATTATGTAAAAGAATTGATGTAAGTCATTGTTTCCAAGAGAAAGGGAGATCGGAGTGTAAAAAAGCGTTGTTTTTGGACGCCAATGAAGAAATGACTATGTTTTGCGATTTCTCCTGTTTAGAAAGACTTAGAAAGTTGATAATTGTGGGCAATGTTAGAAATGTCATGAGAAACAAGAATTATGTAAAAGAATTGATGTAAGTCATTGTTTCCAAGAGAAAGGGAGATCGGAGTGTAAAAAAGCGTTGTTTTTGGACGCCAATGAAGAAATGACTATGTTTTGCGATTTCTCCTGTTTAGAAAGACTTAGAAAGTTGATAATTGTGGGCAATGTTAGAAATGTCATGAGAAACAAGAATTATGTAAAAGAATTGATGTAAGTCATTGTTTCCAAGAGAAAGGGAGATCGGAGTGTAAAAAAGCGTTGTTTTTGGACGCCAATGAAGAAATGACTATGTTTTGCGATTTCTCCTGTTTAGAAAGACTTAGAAAGTTGATAATTGTGGGCAATGTTAGAAATGTCATGAGAAACAAGAATTATGTAAAAGAATTGATGTAAGTCATTGTTTCCAAGAGAAAGGGAGATCGGAGTGTAAAAAAGCGTTGTTTTTGGACGCCAATGAAGAAATGACTATGTTTTGCGATTTCTCCTGTTTAGAAAGACTTAGAAAGTTGATAATTGTGGGCAATGTTAGAAATGTCATGAGAAACAAGAATTATGTAAAAGAATTGATGTAAGTCATTGTTTCCAAGAGAAAGGGAGATCGGAGTGTAAAAAAGCGTTGTTTTTGGACGCCAATGAAGAAATGACTATGTTTTGCGATTTCTCCTGTTTAGAAAGACTTAGAAAGTTGATAATTGTGGGCAATGTTAGAAATGTCATGAGAAACAAGAATTATGTAAAAGAATTGATGTAAGTCATTGTTTCCAAGAGAAAGGGAGATCGGAGTGTAAAAAAGCGTTGTTTTTGGACGCCAATGAAGAAATGACTATGTTTTGCGATTTCTCCTGTTTAGAAAGACTTAGAAAGTTGATAATTGTGGGCAATGTTAGAAATGTCATGAGAAACAAGAATTATGTAAAAGAATTGATGTAAGTCATTGTTTCCAAGAGAAAGGGAGATCGGAGTGTAAAAAAGCGTTGTTTTTGGACGCCAATGAAGAAATGACTATGTTTTGCGATTTCTCCTGTTTAGAAAGACTTAGAAAGTTGATAATTGTGGGCAATGTTAGAAATGTCATGAGAAACAAGAATTATGTAAAAGAATTGATGTAAGTCATTGTTTCCAAGAGAAAGGGAGATCGGAGTGTAAAAAAGCGTTGTTTTTGGACGCCAATGAAGAAATGACTATGTTTTGCGATTTCTCCTGTTTAGAAAGACTTAGAAAGTTGATAATTGTGGGCAATGTTAGAAATGTCATGAGAAACAAGAATTATGTAAAAGAATTGATGTAAGTCATTGTTTCCAAGAGAAAGGGAGATCGGAGTGTAAAAAAGCGTTGTTTTTGGACGCCAATGAAGAAATGACTATGTTTTGCGATTTCTCCTGTTTAGAAAGACTTAGAAAGTTGATAATTGTGGGCAATGTTAGAAATGTCATGAGAAACAAGAATTATGTAAAAGAATTGATGTAAGTCATTGTTTCCAAGAGAAAGGGAGATCGGAGTGTAAAAAAGCGTTGTTTTTGGACGCCAATGAAGAAATGACTATGTTTTGCGATTTCTCCTGTTTAGAAAGACTTAGAAAGTTGATAATTGTGGGCAATGTTAGAAATGTCATGAGAAACAAGAATTATGTAAAAGAATTGATGTAAGTCATTGTTTCCAAGAGAAAGGGAGATCGGAGTGTAAAAAAGCGTTGTTTTTGGACGCCAATGAAGAAATGACTATGTTTTGCGATTTCTCCTGTTTAGAAAGACTTAGAAAGTTGATAATTGTGGGCAATGTTAGAAATGTCATGAGAAACAAGAATTATGTAAAAGAATTGATGTAAGTCATTGTTTCCAAGAGAAAGGGAGATCGGAGTGTAAAAAAGCGTTGTTTTTGGACGCCAATGAAGAAATGACTATGTTTTGCGATTTCTCCTGTTTAGAAAGACTTAGAAAGTTGATAATTGTGGGCAATGTTAGAAATGTCATGAGAAACAAGAATTATGTAAAAGAATTGATGTAAGTCATTGTTTCCAAGAGAAAGGGAGATCGGAGTGTAAAAAAGCGTTGTTTTTGGACGCCAATGAAGAAATGACTATGTTTTGCGATTTCTCCTGTTTAGAAAGACTTAGAAAGTTGATAATTGTGGGCAATGTTAGAAATGTCATGAGAAACAAGAATTATGTAAAAGAATTGATGTAAGTCATTGTTTCCAAGAGAAAGGGAGATCGGAGTGTAAAAAAGCGTTGTTTTTGGACGCCAATGAAGAAATGACTATGTTTTGCGATTTCTCCTGTTTAGAAAGACTTAGAAAGTTGATAATTGTGGGCAATGTTAGAAATGTCATGAGAAACAAGAATTATGTAAAAGAATTGATGTAAGTCATTGTTTCCAAGAGAAAGGGAGATCGGAGTGTAAAAAAGCGTTGTTTTTGGACGCCAATGAAGAAATGACTATGTTTTGCGATTTCTCCTGTTTAGAAAGACTTAGAAAGTTGATAATTGTGGGCAATGTTAGAAATGTCATGAGAAACAAGAATTATGTAAAAGAATTGATGTAAGTCATTGTTTCCAAGAGAAAGGGAGATCGGAGTGTAAAAAAGCGTTGTTTTTGGACGCCAATGAAGAAATGACTATGTTTTGCGATTTCTCCTGTTTAGAAAGACTTAGAAAGTTGATAATTGTGGGCAATGTTAGAAATGTCATGAGAAACAAGAATTATGTAAAAGAATTGATGTAAGTCATTGTTTCCAAGAGAAAGGGAGATCGGAGTGTAAAAAAGCGTTGTTTTTGGACGCCAATGAAGAAATGACTATGTTTTGCGATTTCTCCTGTTTAGAAAGACTTAGAAAGTTGATAATTGTGGGCAATGTTAGAAATGTCATGAGAAACAAGAATTATGTAAAAGAATTGATGTAAGTCATTGTTTCCAAGAGAAAGGGAGATCGGAGTGTAAAAAAGCGTTGTTTTTGGACGCCAATGAAGAAATGACTATGTTTTGCGATTTCTCCTGTTTAGAAAGACTTAGAAAGTTGATAATTGTGGGCAATGTTAGAAATGTCATGAGAAACAAGAATTATGTAAAAGAATTGATGTAAGTCATTGTTTCCAAGAGAAAGGGAGATCGGAGTGTAAAAAAGCGTTGTTTTTGGACGCCAATGAAGAAATGACTATGTTTTGCGATTTCTCCTGTTTAGAAAGACTTAGAAAGTTGATAATTGTGGGCAATGTTAGAAATGTCATGAGAAACAAGAATTATGTAAAAGAATTGATGTAAGTCATTGTTTCCAAGAGAAAGGGAGATCGGAGTGTAAAAAAGCGTTGTTTTTGGACGCCAATGAAGAAATGACTATGTTTTGCGATTTCTCCTGTTTAGAAAGACTTAGAAAGTTGATAATTGTGGGCAATGTTAGAAATGTCATGAGAAACAAGAATTATGTAAAAGAATTGATGTAAGTCATTGTTTCCAAGAGAAAGGGAGATCGGAGTGTAAAAAAGCGTTGTTTTTGGACGCCAATGAAGAAATGACTATGTTTTGCGATTTCTCCTGTTTAGAAAGACTTAGAAAGTTGATAATTGTGGGCAATGTTAGAAATGTCATGAGAAACAAGAATTATGTAAAAGAATTGATGTAAGTCATTGTTTCCAAGAGAAAGGGAGATCGGAGTGTAAAAAAGCGTTGTTTTTGGACGCCAATGAAGAAATGACTATGTTTTGCGATTTCTCCTGTTTAGAAAGACTTAGAAAGTTGATAATTGTGGGCAATGTTAGAAATGTCATGAGAAACAAGAATTATGTAAAAGAATTGATGTAAGTCATTGTTTCCAAGAGAAAGGGAGATCGGAGTGTAAAAAAGCGTTGTTTTTGGACGCCAATGAAGAAATGACTATGTTTTGCGATTTCTCCTGTTTAGAAAGACTTAGAAAGTTGATAATTGTGGGCAATGTTAGAAATGTCATGAGAAACAAGAATTATGTAAAAGAATTGATGTAAGTCATTGTTTCCAAGAGAAAGGGAGATCGGAGTGTAAAAAAGCGTTGTTTTTGGACGCCAATGAAGAAATGACTATGTTTTGCGATTTCTCCTGTTTAGAAAGACTTAGAAAGTTGATAATTGTGGGCAATGTTAGAAATGTCATGAGAAACAAGAATTATGTAAAAGAATTGATGTAAGTCATTGTTTCCAAGAGAAAGGGAGATCGGAGTGTAAAAAAGCGTTGTTTTTGGACGCCAATGAAGAAATGACTATGTTTTGCGATTTCTCCTGTTTAGAAAGACTTAGAAAGTTGATAATTGTGGGCAATGTTAGAAATGTCATGAGAAACAAGAATTATGTAAAAGAATTGATGTAAGTCATTGTTTCCAAGAGAAAGGGAGATCGGAGTGTAAAAAAGCGTTGTTTTTGGACGCCAATGAAGAAATGACTATGTTTTGCGATTTCTCCTGTTTAGAAAGACTTAGAAAGTTGATAATTGTGGGCAATGTTAGAAATGTCATGAGAAACAAGAATTATGTAAAAGAATTGATGTAAGTCATTGTTTCCAAGAGAAAGGGAGATCGGAGTGTAAAAAAGCGTTGTTTTTGGACGCCAATGAAGAAATGACTATGTTTTGCGATTTCTCCTGTTTAGAAAGACTTAGAAAGTTGATAATTGTGGGCAATGTTAGAAATGTCATGAGAAACAAGAATTATGTAAAAGAATTGATGTAAGTCATTGTTTCCAAGAGAAAGGGAGATCGGAGTGTAAAAAAGCGTTGTTTTTGGACGCCAATGAAGAAATGACTATGTTTTGCGATTTCTCCTGTTTAGAAAGACTTAGAAAGTTGATAATTGTGGGCAATGTTAGAAATGTCATGAGAAACAAGAATTATGTAAAAGAATTGATGTAAGTCATTGTTTCCAAGAGAAAGGGAGATCGGAGTGTAAAAAAGCGTTGTTTTTGGACGCCAATGAAGAAATGACTATGTTTTGCGATTTCTCCTGTTTAGAAAGACTTAGAAAGTTGATAATTGTGGGCAATGTTAGAAATGTCATGAGAAACAAGAATTATGTAAAAGAATTGATGTAAGTCATTGTTTCCAAGAGAAAGGGAGATCGGAGTGTAAAAAAGCGTTGTTTTTGGACGCCAATGAAGAAATGACTATGTTTTGCGATTTCTCCTGTTTAGAAAGACTTAGAAAGTTGATAATTGTGGGCAATGTTAGAAATGTCATGAGAAACAAGAATTATGTAAAAGAATTGATGTAAGTCATTGTTTCCAAGAGAAAGGGAGATCGGAGTGTAAAAAAGCGTTGTTTTTGGACGCCAATGAAGAAATGACTATGTTTTGCGATTTCTCCTGTTTAGAAAGACTTAGAAAGTTGATAATTGTGGGCAATGTTAGAAATGTCATGAGAAACAAGAATTATGTAAAAGAATTGATGTAAGTCATTGTTTCCAAGAGAAAGGGAGATCGGAGTGTAAAAAAGCGTTGTTTTTGGACGCCAATGAAGAAATGACTATGTTTTGCGATTTCTCCTGTTTAGAAAGACTTAGAAAGTTGATAATTGTGGGCAATGTTAGAAATGTCATGAGAAACAAGAATTATGTAAAAGAATTGATGTAAGTCATTGTTTCCAAGAGAAAGGGAGATCGGAGTGTAAAAAAGCGTTGTTTTTGGACGCCAATGAAGAAATGACTATGTTTTGCGATTTCTCCTGTTTAGAAAGACTTAGAAAGTTGATAATTGTGGGCAATGTTAGAAATGTCATGAGAAACAAGAATTATGTAAAAGAATTGATGTAAGTCATTGTTTCCAAGAGAAAGGGAGATCGGAGTGTAAAAAAGCGTTGTTTTTGGACGCCAATGAAGAAATGACTATGTTTTGCGATTTCTCCTGTTTAGAAAGACTTAGAAAGTTGATAATTGTGGGCAATGTTAGAAATGTCATGAGAAACAAGAATTATGTAAAAGAATTGATGTAAGTCATTGTTTCCAAGAGAAAGGGAGATCGGAGTGTAAAAAAGCGTTGTTTTTGGACGCCAATGAAGAAATGACTATGTTTTGCGATTTCTCCTGTTTAGAAAGACTTAGAAAGTTGATAATTGTGGGCAATGTTAGAAATGTCATGAGAAACAAGAATTATGTAAAAGAATTGATGTAAGTCATTGTTTCCAAGAGAAAGGGAGATCGGAGTGTAAAAAAGCGTTGTTTTTGGACGCCAATGAAGAAATGACTATGTTTTGCGATTTCTCCTGTTTAGAAAGACTTAGAAAGTTGATAATTGTGGGCAATGTTAGAAATGTCATGAGAAACAAGAATTATGTAAAAGAATTGATGTAAGTCATTGTTTCCAAGAGAAAGGGAGATCGGAGTGTAAAAAAGCGTTGTTTTTGGACGCCAATGAAGAAATGACTATGTTTTGCGATTTCTCCTGTTTAGAAAGACTTAGAAAGTTGATAATTGTGGGCAATGTTAGAAATGTCATGAGAAACAAGAATTATGTAAAAGAATTGATGTAAGTCATTGTTTCCAAGAGAAAGGGAGATCGGAGTGTAAAAAAGCGTTGTTTTTGGACGCCAATGAAGAAATGACTATGTTTTGCGATTTCTCCTGTTTAGAAAGACTTAGAAAGTTGATAATTGTGGGCAATGTTAGAAATGTCATGAGAAACAAGAATTATGTAAAAGAATTGATGTAAGTCATTGTTTCCAAGAGAAAGGGAGATCGGAGTGTAAAAAAGCGTTGTTTTTGGACGCCAATGAAGAAATGACTATGTTTTGCGATTTCTCCTGTTTAGAAAGACTTAGAAAGTTGATAATTGTGGGCAATGTTAGAAATGTCATGAGAAACAAGAATTATGTAAAAGAATTGATGTAAGTCATTGTTTCCAAGAGAAAGGGAGATCGGAGTGTAAAAAAGCGTTGTTTTTGGACGCCAATGAAGAAATGACTATGTTTTGCGATTTCTCCTGTTTAGAAAGACTTAGAAAGTTGATAATTGTGGGCAATGTTAGAAATGTCATGAGAAACAAGAATTATGTAAAAGAATTGATGTAAGTCATTGTTTCCAAGAGAAAGGGAGATCGGAGTGTAAAAAAGCGTTGTTTTTGGACGCCAATGAAGAAATGACTATGTTTTGCGATTTCTCCTGTTTAGAAAGACTTAGAAAGTTGATAATTGTGGGCAATGTTAGAAATGTCATGAGAAACAAGAATTATGTAAAAGAATTGATGTAAGTCATTGTTTCCAAGAGAAAGGGAGATCGGAGTGTAAAAAAGCGTTGTTTTTGGACGCCAATGAAGAAATGACTATGTTTTGCGATTTCTCCTGTTTAGAAAGACTTAGAAAGTTGATAATTGTGGGCAATGTTAGAAATGTCATGAGAAACAAGAATTATGTAAAAGAATTGATGTAAGTCATTGTTTCCAAGAGAAAGGGAGATCGGAGTGTAAAAAAGCGTTGTTTTTGGACGCCAATGAAGAAATGACTATGTTTTGCGATTTCTCCTGTTTAGAAAGACTTAGAAAGTTGATAATTGTGGGCAATGTTAGAAATGTCATGAGAAACAAGAATTATGTAAAAGAATTGATGTAAGTCATTGTTTCCAAGAGAAAGGGAGATCGGAGTGTAAAAAAGCGTTGTTTTTGGACGCCAATGAAGAAATGACTATGTTTTGCGATTTCTCCTGTTTAGAAAGACTTAGAAAGTTGATAATTGTGGGCAATGTTAGAAATGTCATGAGAAACAAGAATTATGTAAAAGAATTGATGTAAGTCATTGTTTCCAAGAGAAAGGGAGATCGGAGTGTAAAAAAGCGTTGTTTTTGGACGCCAATGAAGAAATGACTATGTTTTGCGATTTCTCCTGTTTAGAAAGACTTAGAAAGTTGATAATTGTGGGCAATGTTAGAAATGTCATGAGAAACAAGAATTATGTAAAAGAATTGATGTAAGTCATTGTTTCCAAGAGAAAGGGAGATCGGAGTGTAAAAAAGCGTTGTTTTTGGACGCCAATGAAGAAATGACTATGTTTTGCGATTTCTCCTGTTTAGAAAGACTTAGAAAGTTGATAATTGTGGGCAATGTTAGAAATGTCATGAGAAACAAGAATTATGTAAAAGAATTGATGTAAGTCATTGTTTCCAAGAGAAAGGGAGATCGGAGTGTAAAAAAGCGTTGTTTTTGGACGCCAATGAAGAAATGACTATGTTTTGCGATTTCTCCTGTTTAGAAAGACTTAGAAAGTTGATAATTGTGGGCAATGTTAGAAATGTCATGAGAAACAAGAATTATGTAAAAGAATTGATGTAAGTCATTGTTTCCAAGAGAAAGGGAGATCGGAGTGTAAAAAAGCGTTGTTTTTGGACGCCAATGAAGAAATGACTATGTTTTGCGATTTCTCCTGTTTAGAAAGACTTAGAAAGTTGATAATTGTGGGCAATGTTAGAAATGTCATGAGAAACAAGAATTATGTAAAAGAATTGATGTAAGTCATTGTTTCCAAGAGAAAGGGAGATCGGAGTGTAAAAAAGCGTTGTTTTTGGACGCCAATGAAGAAATGACTATGTTTTGCGATTTCTCCTGTTTAGAAAGACTTAGAAAGTTGATAATTGTGGGCAATGTTAGAAATGTCATGAGAAACAAGAATTATGTAAAAGAATTGATGTAAGTCATTGTTTCCAAGAGAAAGGGAGATCGGAGTGTAAAAAAGCGTTGTTTTTGGACGCCAATGAAGAAATGACTATGTTTTGCTATTTCTCCTGTTTAGAAAGACTTAGAAAGTTGATAATTGTGGGCAATGTTAGAAATGTCATGAGAAACAAGAATTATGTAAAAGAATTGATGTAAGTCATTGTTTCCAAGAGAAAGGGAGATCGGAGTGTAAAAAAGCGTTGTTTTTGGACGCCAATGAAGAAATGACTATGTTTTGCGATTTCTCCTGTTTAGAAAGACTTAGAAAGTTGATAATTGTGGGCAATGTTAGAAATGTCATGAGAAACAAGAATTATGTAAAAGAATTGATGTAAGTCATTGTTTCCAAGAGAAAGGGAGATCGGAGTGTAAAAAAGCGTTGTTTTTGGACGCCAATGAAGAAATGACTATGTTTTGCGATTTCTCCTGTTTAGAAAGACTTAGAAAGTTGATAATTGTGGGCAATGTTAGAAATGTCATGAGAAACAAGAATTATGTAAAAGAATTGATGTAAGTCATTGTTTCCAAGAGAAAGGGAGATCGGAGTGTAAAAAAGCGTTGTTTTTGGACGCCAATGAAGAAATGACTATGTTTTGCGATTTCTCCTGTTTAGAAAGACTTAGAAAGTTGATAATTGTGGGCAATGTTAGAAATGTCATGAGAAACAAGAATTATGTAAAAGAATTGATGTAAGTCATTGTTTCCAAGAGAAAGGGAGATCGGAGTGTAAAAAAGCGTTGTTTTTGGACGCCAATGAAGAAATGACTATGTTTTGCGATTTCTCCTGTTTAGAAAGACTTAGAAAGTTGATAATTGTGGGCAATGTTAGAAATGTCATGAGAAACAAGAATTATGTAAAAGAATTGATGTAAGTCATTGTTTCCAAGAGAAAGGGAGATCGGAGTGTAAAAAAGCGTTGTTTTTGGACGCCAATGAAGAAATGACTATGTTTTGCGATTTCTCCTGTTTAGAAAGACTTAGAAAGTTGATAATTGTGGGCAATGTTAGAAATGTCATGAGAAACAAGAATTATGTAAAAGAATTGATGTAAGTCATTGTTTCCAAGAGAAAGGGAGATCGGAGTGTAAAAAAGCGTTGTTTTTGGACGCCAATGAAGAAATGACTATGTTTTGCGATTTCTCCTGTTTAGAAAGACTTAGAAAGTTGATAATTGTGGGCAATGTTAGAAATGTCATGAGAAACAAGAATTATGTAAAAGAATTGATGTAAGTCATTGTTTCCAAGAGAAAGGGAGATCGGAGTGTAAAAAAGCGTTGTTTTTGGACGCCAATGAAGAAATGACTATGTTTTGCGATTTCTCCTGTTTAGAAAGACTTAGAAAGTTGATAATTGTGGGCAATGTTAGAAATGTCATGAGAAACAAGAATTATGTAAAAGAATTGATGTAAGTCATTGTTTCCAAGAGAAAGGGAGATCGGAGTGTAAAAAAGCGTTGTTTTTGGACGCCAATGAAGAAATGACTATGTTTTGCGATTTCTCCTGTTTAGAAAGACTTAGAAAGTTGATAATTGTGGGCAATGTTAGAAATGTCATGAGAAACAAGAATTATGTAAAAGAATTGATGTAAGTCATTGTTTCCAAGAGAAAGGGAGATCGGAGTGTAAAAAAGCGTTGTTTTTGGACGCCAATGAAGAAATGACTATGTTTTGCGATTTCTCCTGTTTAGAAAGACTTAGAAAGTTGATAATTGTGGGCAATGTTAGAAATGTCATGAGAAACAAGAATTATGTAAAAGAATTGATGTAAGTCATTGTTTCCAAGAGAAAGGGAGATCGGAGTGTAAAAAAGCGTTGTTTTTGGACGCCAATGAAGAAATGACTATGTTTTGCGATTTCTCCTGTTTAGAAAGACTTAGAAAGTTGATAATTGTGGGCAATGTTAGAAATGTCATGAGAAACAAGAATTATGTAAAAGAATTGATGTAAGTCATTGTTTCCAAGAGAAAGGGAGATCGGAGTGTAAAAAAGCGTTGTTTTTGGACGCCAATGAAGAAATGACTATGTTTTGCGATTTCTCCTGTTTAGAAAGACTTAGAAAGTTGATAATTGTGGGCAATGTTAGAAATGTCATGAGAAACAAGAATTATGTAAAAGAATTGATGTAAGTCATTGTTTCCAAGAGAAAGGGAGATCGGAGTGTAAAAAAGCGTTGTTTTTGGACGCCAATGAAGAAATGACTATGTTTTGCGATTTCTCCTGTTTAGAAAGACTTAGAAAGTTGATAATTGTGGGCAATGTTAGAAATGTCATGAGAAACAAGAATTATGTAAAAGAATTGATGTAAGTCATTGTTTCCAAGAGAAAGGGAGATCGGAGTGTAAAAAAGCGTTGTTTTTGGACGCCAATGAAGAAATGACTATGTTTTGCGATTTCTCCTGTTTAGAAAGACTTAGAAAGTTGATAATTGTGGGCAATGTTAGAAATGTCATGAGAAACAAGAATTATGTAAAAGAATTGATGTAAGTCATTGTTTCCAAGAGAAAGGGAGATCGGAGTGTAAAAAAGCGTTGTTTTTGGACGCCAATGAAGAAATGACTATGTTTTGCGATTTCTCCTGTTTAGAAAGACTTAGAAAGTTGATAATTGTGGGCAATGTTAGAAATGTCATGAGAAACAAGAATTATGTAAAAGAATTGATGTAAGTCATTGTTTCCAAGAGAAAGGGAGATCGGAGTGTAAAAAAGCGTTGTTTTTGGACGCCAATGAAGAAATGACTATGTTTTGCGATTTCTCCTGTTTAGAAAGACTTAGAAAGTTGATAATTGTGGGCAATGTTAGAAATGTCATGAGAAACAAGAATTATGTAAAAGAATTGATGTAAGTCATTGTTTCCAAGAGAAAGGGAGATCGGAGTGTAAAAAAGCGTTGTTTTTGGACGCCAATGAAGAAATGACTATGTTTTGCGATTTCTCCTGTTTAGAAAGACTTAGAAAGTTGATAATTGTGGGCAATGTTAGAAATGTCATGAGAAACAAGAATTATGTAAAAGAATTGATGTAAGTCATTGTTTCCAAGAGAAAGGGAGATCGGAGTGTAAAAAAGCGTTGTTTTTGGACGCCAATGAAGAAATGACTATGTTTTGCGATATCTCCTGTTTAGAAAGACTTAGAAAGTTGATAATTGTGGGCAATGTTAGAAATGTCATGAGAAACAAGAATTATGTAAAAGAATTGATGTAAGTCATTGTTTCCAAGAGAAAGGGAGATCGGAGTGTAAAAAAGCGTTGTTTTTGGACGCCAATGAAGAAATGACTATGTTTTGCGATTTCTCCTGTTTAGAAAGACTTAGAAAGTTGATAATTGTGGGCAATGTTAGAAATGTCATGAGAAACAAGAATTATGTAAAAGAATTGATGTAAGTCATTGTTTCCAAGAGAAAGGGAGATCGGAGTGTAAAAAAGCGTTGTTTTTGGACGCCAATGAAGAAATGACTATGTTTTGCGATTTCTCCTGTTTAGAAAGACTTAGAAAGTTGATAATTGTGGGCAATGTTAGAAATGTCATGAGAAACAAGAATTATGTAAAAGAATTGATGTAAGTCATTGTTTCCAAGAGAAAGGGAGATCGGAGTGTAAAAAAGCGTTGTTTTTGGACGCCAATGAAGAAATGACTATGTTTTGCGATTTCTCCTGTTTAGAAAGACTTAGAAAGTTGATAATTGTGGGCAATGTTAGAAATGTCATGAGAAACAAGAATTATGTAAAAGAATTGATGTAAGTCATTGTTTCCAAGAGAAAGGGAGATCGGAGTGTAAAAAAGCGTTGTTTTTGGACGCCAATGAAGAAATGACTATGTTTTGCGATTTCTCCTGTTTAGAAAGACTTAGAAAGTTGATAATTGTGGGCAATGTTAGAAATGTCATGAGAAACAAGAATTATGTAAAAGAATTGATGTAAGTCATTGTTTCCAAGAGAAAGGGAGATCGGAGTGTAAAAAAGCGTTGTTTTTGGACGCCAATGAAGAAATGACTATGTTTTGCGATTTCTCCTGTTTAGAAAGACTTAGAAAGTTGATAATTGTGGGCAATGTTAGAAATGTCATGAGAAACAAGAATTATGTAAAAGAATTGATGTAAGTCATTGTTTCCAAGAGAAAGGGAGATCGGAGTGTAAAAAAGCGTTGTTTTTGGACGCCAATGAAGAAATGACTATGTTTTGCGATTTCTCCTGTTTAGAAAGACTTAGAAAGTTGATAATTGTGGGCAATGTTAGAAATGTCATGAGAAACAAGAATTATGTAAAAGAATTGATGTAAGTCATTGTTTCCAAGAGAAAGGGAGATCGGAGTGTAAAAAAGCGTTGTTTTTGGACGCCAATGAAGAAATGACTATGTTTTGCGATTTCTCCTGTTTAGAAAGACTTAGAAAGTTGATAATTGTGGGCAATGTTAGAAATGTCATGAGAAACAAGAATTATGTAAAAGAATTGATGTAAGTCATTGTTTCCAAGAGAAAGGGAGATCGGAGTGTAAAAAAGCGTTGTTTTTGGACGCCAATGAAGAAATGACTATGTTTTGCGATTTCTCCTGTTTAGAAAGACTTAGAAAGTTGATAATTGTGGGCAATGTTAGAAATGTCATGAGAAACAAGAATTATGTAAAAGAATTGATGTAAGTCATTGTTTCCAAGAGAAAGGGAGATCGGAGTGTAAAAAAGCGTTGTTTTTGGACGCCAATGAAGAAATGACTATGTTTTGCGATTTCTCCTGTTTAGAAAGACTTAGAAAGTTGATAATTGTGGGCAATGTTAGAAATGTCATGAGAAACAAGAATTATGTAAAAGAATTGATGTAAGTCATTGTTTCCAAGAGAAAGGGAGATCGGAGTGTAAAAAAGCGTTGTTTTTGGACGCCAATGAAGAAATGACTATGTTTTGCGATTTCTCCTGTTTAGAAAGACTTAGAAAGTTGATAATTGTGGGCAATGTTAGAAATGTCATGAGAAACAAGAATTATGTAAAAGAATTGATGTAAGTCATTGTTTCCAAGAGAAAGGGAGATCGGAGTGTAAAAAAGCGTTGTTTTTGGACGCCAATGAAGAAATGACTATGTTTTGCGATTTCTCCTGTTTAGAAAGACTTAGAAAGTTGATAATTGTGGGCAATGTTAGAAATGTCATGAGAAACAAGAATTATGTAAAAGAATTGATGTAAGTCATTGTTTCCAAGAGAAAGGGAGATCGGAGTGTAAAAAAGCGTTGTTTTTGGACGCCAATGAAGAAATGACTATGTTTTGCGATTTCTCCTGTTTAGAAAGACTTAGAAAGTTGATAATTGTGGGCAATGTTAGAAATGTCATGAGAAACAAGAATTATGTAAAAGAATTGATGTAAGTCATTGTTTCCAAGAGAAAGGGAGATCGGAGTGTAAAAAAGCGTTGTTTTTGGACGCCAATGAAGAAATGACTATGTTTTGCGATTTCTCCTGTTTAGAAAGACTTAGAAAGTTGATAATTGTGGGCAATGTTAGAAATGTCATGAGAAACAAGAATTATGTAAAAGAATTGATGTAAGTCATTGTTTCCAAGAGAAAGGGAGATCGGAGTGTAAAAAAGCGTTGTTTTTGGACGCCAATGAAGAAATGACTATGTTTTGCGATTTCTCCTGTTTAGAAAGACTTAGAAAGTTGATAATTGTGGGCAATGTTAGAAATGTCATGAGAAACAAGAATTATGTAAAAGAATTGATGTAAGTCATTGTTTCCAAGAGAAAGGGAGATCGGAGTGTAAAAAAGCGTTGTTTTTGGACGCCAATGAAGAAATGACTATGTTTTGCGATTTCTCCTGTTTAGAAAGACTTAGAAAGTTGATAATTGTGGGCAATGTTAGAAATGTCATGAGAAACAAGAATTATGTAAAAGAATTGATGTAAGTCATTGTTTCCAAGAGAAAGGGAGATCGGAGTGTAAAAAAGCGTTGTTTTTGGACGCCAATGAAGAAATGACTATGTTTTGCGATTTCTCCTGTTTAGAAAGACTTAGAAAGTTGATAATTGTGGGCAATGTTAGAAATGTCATGAGAAACAAGAATTATGTAAAAGAATTGATGTAAGTCATTGTTTCCAAGAGAAAGGGAGATCGGAGTGTAAAAAAGCGTTGTTTTTGGACGCCAATGAAGAAATGACTATGTTTTGCGATTTCTCCTGTTTAGAAAGACTTAGAAAGTTGATAATTGTGGGCAATGTTAGAAATGTCATGAGAAACAAGAATTATGTAAAAGAATTGATGTAAGTCATTGTTTCCAAGAGAAAGGGAGATCGGAGTGTAAAAAAGCGTTGTTTTTGGACGCCAATGAAGAAATGACTATGTTTTGCGATTTCTCCTGTTTAGAAAGACTTAGAAAGTTGATAATTGTGGGCAATGTTAGAAATGTCATGAGAAACAAGAATTATGTAAAAGAATTGATGTAAGTCATTGTTTCCAAGAGAAAGGGAGATCGGAGTGTAAAAAAGCGTTGTTTTTGGACGCCAATGAAGAAATGACTATGTTTTGCGATTTCTCCTGTTTAGAAAGACTTAGAAAGTTGATAATTGTGGGCAATGTTAGAAATGTCATGAGAAACAAGAATTATGTAAAAGAATTGATGTAAGTCATTGTTTCCAAGAGAAAGGGAGATCGGAGTGTAAAAAAGCGTTGTTTTTGGACGCCAATGAAGAAATGACTATGTTTTGCGATTTCTCCTGTTTAGAAAGACTTAGAAAGTTGATAATTGTGGGCAATGTTAGAAATGTCATGAGAAACAAGAATTATGTAAAAGAATTGATGTAAGTCATTGTTTCCAAGAGAAAGGGAGATCGGAGTGTAAAAAAGCGTTGTTTTTGGACGCCAATGAAGAAATGACTATGTTTTGCGATTTCTCCTGTTTAGAAAGACTTAGAAAGTTGATAATTGTGGGCAATGTTAGAAATGTCATGAGAAACAAGAATTATGTAAAAGAATTGATGTAAGTCATTGTTTCCAAGAGAAAGGGAGATCGGAGTGTAAAAAAGCGTTGTTTTTGGACGCCAATGAAGAAATGACTATGTTTTGCGATTTCTCCTGTTTAGAAAGACTTAGAAAGTTGATAATTGTGGGCAATGTTAGAAATGTCATGAGAAACAAGAATTATGTAAAAGAATTGATGTAAGTCATTGTTTCCAAGAGAAAGGGAGATCGGAGTGTAAAAAAGCGTTGTTTTTGGACGCCAATGAAGAAATGACTATGTTTTGCGATTTCTCCTGTTTAGAAAGACTTAGAAAGTTGATAATTGTGGGCAATGTTAGAAATGTCATGAGAAACAAGAATTATGTAAAAGAATTGATGTAAGTCATTGTTTCCAAGAGAAAGGGAGATCGGAGTGTAAAAAAGCGTTGTTTTTGGACGCCAATGAAGAAATGACTATGTTTTGCGATTTCTCCTGTTTAGAAAGACTTAGAAAGTTGATAATTGTGGGCAATGTTAGAAATGTCATGAGAAACAAGAATTATGTAAAAGAATTGATGTAAGTCATTGTTTCCAAGAGAAAGGGAGATCGGAGTGTAAAAAAGCGTTGTTTTTGGACGCCAATGAAGAAATGACTATGTTTTGCGATTTCTCCTGTTTAGAAAGACTTAGAAAGTTGATAATTGTGGGCAATGTTAGAAATGTCATGAGAAACAAGAATTATGTAAAAGAATTGATGTAAGTCATTGTTTCCAAGAGAAAGGGAGATCGGAGTGTAAAAAAGCGTTGTTTTTTGGACGCCAATGAAGAAATGACTATGTTTTGCGATTTCTCCTGTTTAGAAAGACTTAGAAAGTTGATAATTGTGGCAATGTTAGAAATGTCATGAGAAACAAGAATTATGTAAAAGAATTGATGTAAGTCATTGTTTCCAAGAGAAAGGGAGATCGGAGTGTAAAAAAGCGTTGTTTTTGGACGCCAATGAAGAAATGACTATGTTTTGCGATTTCTCCTGTTTAGAAAGACTTAGAAAGTTGATAATTGTGGGCAATGTTAGAAATGTCATGAGAAACAAGAATTATGTAAAAGAATTGATGTAAGTCATTGTTTCCAAGAGAAAGGGAGATCGGAGTGTAAAAAAGCGTAATGAAGAAATGACTATGTTTTGCGATTTCTCCTGTTTAGAAAGACTTAGAAAGTTGATAATTGTGGGCAATGTTAGAAATGTCATGAGAAACAAGAATTATGTAAAAGAATTGATGTAAGTCATTGTTTCCAAGAGAAAGGGAGATCGGAGTGTAAAAAAGCGTTGTTTTTGGACGCCAATGAAGAAATGACTATGTTTTGCGATTTCTCCTGTTTAGAAAGACTTAGAAAGTTGATAATTGTGGGCAATGTTAGAAATGTCATGAGAAACAAGAATTATGTAAAAGAATTGATGTAAGTCATTGTTTCCAAGAGAAAGGGAGATCGGAGTGTAAAAAAGCGTTGTTTTTGGACGCCAATGAAGAAATGACTATGTTTTGCGATTTCTCCTGTTTAGAAAGACTTAGAAAGTTGATAATTGTGGGCAATGTTAGAAATGTCATGAGAAACAAGAATTATGTAAAAGAATTGATGTAAGTCATTGTTTCCAAGAGAAAGGGAGATCGGAGTGTAAAAAAGCGTTGTTTTTGGACGCCAATGAAGAAATGACTATGTTTTGCGATTTCTCCTGTTTAGAAAGACTTAGAAAGTTGATAATTGTGGGCAATGTTAGAAATGTCATGAGAAACAAGAATTATGTAAAAGAATTGATGTAAGTCATTGTTTCCAAGAGAAAGGGAGATCGGAGTGTAAAAAAGCGTTGTTTTTGGACGCCAATGAAGAAATGACTATGTTTTGCGATTTCTCCTGTTTAGAAAGACTTAGAAAGTTGATAATTGTGGGCAATGTTAGAAATGTCATGAGAAACAAGAATTATGTAAAAGAATTGATGTAAGTCATTGTTTCCAAGAGAAAGGGAGATCGGAGTGTAAAAAAGCGTTGTTTTTGGACGCCAATGAAGAAATGACTATGTTTTGCGATTTCTCCTGTTTAGAAAGACTTAGAAAGTTGATAATTGTGGGCAATGTTAGAAATGTCATGAGAAACAAGAATTATGTAAAAGAATTGATGTAAGTCATTGTTTCCAAGAGAAAGGGAGATCGGAGTGTAAAAAAGCGTTGTTTTTGGACGCCAATGAAGAAATGACTATGTTTTGCGATTTCTCCTGTTTAGAAAGACTTAGAAAGTTGATAATTGTGGGCAATGTTAGAAATGTCATGAGAAACAAGAATTATGTAAAAGAATTGATGTAAGTCATTGTTTCCAAGAGAAAGGGAGATCGGAGTGTAAAAAAGCGTTGTTTTTGGACGCCAATGAAGAAATGACTATGTTTTGCGATTTCTCCTGTTTAGAAAGACTTAGAAAGTTGATAATTGTGGGCAATGTTAGAAATGTCATGAGAAACAAGAATTATGTAAAAGAATTGATGTAAGTCATTGTTTCCAAGAGAAAGGGAGATCGGAGTGTAAAAAAGCGTTGTTTTTGGACGCCAATGAAGAAATGACTATGTTTTGCGATTTCTCCTGTTTAGAAAGACTTAGAAAGTTGATAATTGTGGGCAATGTTAGAAATGTCATGAGAAACAAGAATTATGTAAAAGAATTGATGTAAGTCATTGTTTCCAAGAGAAAGGGAGATCGGAGTGTAAAAAAGCGTTGTTTTTGGACGCCAATGAAGAAATGACTATGTTTTGCGATTTCTCCTGTTTAGAAAGACTTAGAAAGTTGATAATTGTGGGCAATGTTAGAAATGTCATGAGAAACAAGAATTATGTAAAAGAATTGATGTAAGTCATTGTTTCCAAGAGAAAGGGAGATCGGAGTGTAAAAAAGCGTTGTTTTTGGACGCCAATGAAGAAATGACTATGTTTTGCGATTTCTCCTGTTTAGAAAGACTTAGAAAGTTGATAATTGTGGGCAATGTTAGAAATGTCATGAGAAACAAGAATTATGTAAAAGAATTGATGTAAGTCATTGTTTCCAAGAGAAAGGGAGATCGGAGTGTAAAAAAGCGTTGTTTTTGGACGCCAATGAAGAAATGACTATGTTTTGCGATTTCTCCTGTTTAGAAAGACTTAGAAAGTTGATAATTGTGGGCAATGTTAGAAATGTCATGAGAAACAAGAATTATGTAAAAGAATTGATGTAAGTCATTGTTTCCAAGAGAAAGGGAGATCGGAGTGTAAAAAAGCGTTGTTTTTGGACGCCAATGAAGAAATGACTATGTTTTGCGATTTCTCCTGTTTAGAAAGACTTAGAAAGTTGATAATTGTGGGCAATGTTAGAAATGTCATGAGAAACAAGAATTATGTAAAAGAATTGATGTAAGTCATTGTTTCCAAGAGAAAGGGAGATCGGAGTGTAAAAAAGCGTTGTTTTTGGACGCCAATGAAGAAATGACTATGTTTTGCGATTTCTCCTGTTTAGAAAGACTTAGAAAGTTGATAATTGTGGGCAATGTTAGAAATGTCATGAGAAACAAGAATTATGTAAAAGAATTGATGTAAGTCATTGTTTCCAAGAGAAAGGGAGATCGGAGTGTAAAAAAGCGTTGTTTTTGGACGCCAATGAAGAAATGACTATGTTTTGCGATTTCTCCTGTTTAGAAAGACTTAGAAAGTTGATAATTGTGGGCAATGTTAGAAATGTCATGAGAAACAAGAATTATGTAAAAGAATTGATGTAAGTCATTGTTTCCAAGAGAAAGGGAGATCGGAGTGTAAAAAAGCGTTGTTTTTGGACGCCAATGAAGAAATGACTATGTTTTGCGATTTCTCCTGTTTAGAAAGACTTAGAAAGTTGATAATTGTGGGCAATGTTAGAAATGTCATGAGAAACAAGAATTATGTAAAAGAATTGATGTAAGTCATTGTTTCCAAGAGAAAGGGAGATCGGAGTGTAAAAAAGCGTTGTTTTTGGACGCCAATGAAGAAATGACTATGTTTTGCGATTTCTCCTGTTTAGAAAGACTTAGAAAGTTGATAATTGTGGGCAATGTTAGAAATGTCATGAGAAACAAGAATTATGTAAAAGAATTGATGTAAGTCATTGTTTCCAAGAGAAAGGGAGATCGGAGTGTAAAAAAGCGTTGTTTTTGGACGCCAATGAAGAAATGACTATGTTTTGCGATTTCTCCTGTTTAGAAAGACTTAGAAAGTTGATAATTGTGGGCAATGTTAGAAATGTCATGAGAAACAAGAATTATGTAAAAGAATTGATGTAAGTCATTGTTTCCAAGAGAAAGGGAGATCGGAGTGTAAAAAAGCGTTGTTTTTGGACGCCAATGAAGAAATGACTATGTTTTGCGATTTCTCCTGTTTAGAAAGACTTAGAAAGTTGATAATTGTGGGCAATGTTAGAAATGTCATGAGAAACAAGAATTATGTAAAAGAATTGATGTAAGTCATTGTTTCCAAGAGAAAGGGAGATCGGAGTGTAAAAAAGCGTTGTTTTTGGACGCCAATGAAGAAATGACTATGTTTTGCGATTTCTCCTGTTTAGAAAGACTTAGAAAGTTGATAATTGTGGGCAATGTTAGAAATGTCATGAGAAACAAGAATTATGTAAAAGAATTGATGTAAGTCATTGTTTCCAAGAGAAAGGGAGATCGGAGTGTAAAAAAGCGTTGTTTTTGGACGCCAATGAAGAAATGACTATGTTTTGCGATTTCTCCTGTTTAGAAAGACTTAGAAAGTTGATAATTGTGGGCAATGTTAGAAATGTCATGAGAAACAAGAATTATGTAAAAGAATTGATGTAAGTCATTGTTTCCAAGAGAAAGGGAGATCGGAGTGTAAAAAAGCGTTGTTTTTGGACGCCAATGAAGAAATGACTATGTTTTGCGATTTCTCCTGTTTAGAAAGACTTAGAAAGTTGATAATTGTGGGCAATGTTAGAAATGTCATGAGAAACAAGAATTATGTAAAAGAATTGATGTAAGTCATTGTTTCCAAGAGAAAGGGAGATCGGAGTGTAAAAAAGCGTTGTTTTTGGACGCCAATGAAGAAATGACTATGTTTTGCGATTTCTCCTGTTTAGAAAGACTTAGAAAGTTGATAATTGTGGGCAATGTTAGAAATGTCATGAGAAACAAGAATTATGTAAAAGAATTGATGTAAGTCATTGTTTCCAAGAGAAAGGGAGATCGGAGTGTAAAAAAGCGTTGTTTTTGGACGCCAATGAAGAAATGACTATGTTTTGCGATTTCTCCTGTTTAGAAAGACTTAGAAAGTTGATAATTGTGGGCAATGTTAGAAATGTCATGAGAAACAAGAATTATGTAAAAGAATTGATGTAAGTCATTGTTTCCAAGAGAAAGGGAGATCGGAGTGTAAAAAAGCGTTGTTTTTGGACGCCAATGAAGAAATGACTATGTTTTGCGATTTCTCCTGTTTAGAAAGACTTAGAAAGTTGATAATTGTGGGCAATGTTAGAAATGTCATGAGAAACAAGAATTATGTAAAAGAATTGATGTAAGTCATTGTTTCCAAGAGAAAGGGAGATCGGAGTGTAAAAAAGCGTTGTTTTTGGACGCCAATGAAGAAATGACTATGTTTTGCGATTTCTCCTGTTTAGAAAGACTTAGAAAGTTGATAATTTGTGGGCAATGTTAGAAATGTCATGAGAAACAAGAATTATGTAAAAGAATTGATGTAAGTCATTGTTTCCAAGAGAAAGGGAGATCGGAGTGTAAAAAAGCGTTGTTTTTGGACGCCAATGAAGAAATGACTATGTTTTGCGATTTCTCCTGTTTAGAAAGACTTAGAAAGTTGATAATGGGCAATGTTAGAAATGTCATGAGAAACAAGAATTATGTAAAAGAATTGATGTAAGTCATTGTTTCCAAGAGAAAGGGAGATCGGAGTGTAAAAAAGCGTTGTTTTTGGACGCCAATGAAGAAATGACTATGTTTTGCGATTTCTCCTGTTTAGAAAGACTTAGAAAGTTGATAATTGTGGGCAATGTTAGAAATGTCATGAGAAACAAGAATTATGTAAAAGAATTGATGTAAGTCATTGTTTCCAAGAGAAAGGGAGATCGGAGTGTAAAAAAGCGTTGTTTTTGGACGCCAATGAAGAAATGACTATGTTTTGCGATTTCTCCTGTTTAGAAAGACTTAGAAAGTTGATAATTGTGGGCAATGTTAGAAATGTCATGAGAAACAAGAATTATGTAAAAGAATTGATGTAAGTCATTGTTTCCAAGAGAAAGGGAGATCGGAGTGTAAAAAAGCGTTGTTTTTGGACGCCAATGAAGAAATGACTATGTTTTGCGATTTCTCCTGTTTAGAAAGACTTAGAAAGTTGATAATTGTGGGCAATGTTAGAAATGTCATGAGAAACAAGAATTATGTAAAAGAATTGATGTAAGTCATTGTTTCCAAGAGAAAGGGAGATCGGAGTGTAAAAAAGCGTTGTTTTTGGACGCCAATGAAGAAATGACTATGTTTTGCGATTTCTCCTGTTTAGAAAGACTTAGAAAGTTGATAATTGTGGGCAATGTTAGAAATGTCATGAGAAACAAGAATTATGTAAAAGAATTGATGTAAGTCATTGTTTCCAAGAGAAAGGGAGATCGGAGTGTAAAAAAGCGTTGTTTATTGGACGCCAATGAAGAAATGACTATGTTTTGCGATTTCTCCTGTTTAGAAAGACTTAGAAAGTTGATAATTGTGGGCAATGTTAGAAATGTCATGAGAAACAAGAATTATGTAAAAGAATTGATGTAAGTCATTGTTTCCAAGAGAAAGGGAGATCGGAGTGTAAAAAAGCGTTGTTTTTGGACGCCAATGAAGAAATGACTATGTTTTGCGATTTCTCCTGTTTAGAAAGACTTAGAAAGTTGATAATTGTGGGCAATGTTAGAAATGTCATGAGAAACAAGAATTATGTAAAAGAATTGATGTAAGTCATTGTTTCCAAGAGAAAGGGAGATCGGAGTGTAAAAAAGCGTTGTTTTTGGACGCCAATGAAGAAATGACTATGTTTTGCGATTTCTCCTGTTTAGAAAGACTTAGAAAGTTGATAATTGTGGGCAATGTTAGAAATGTCATGAGAAACAAGAATTATGTAAAAGAATTGATGTAAGTCATTGTTTCCAAGAGAAAGGGAGATCGGAGTGTAAAAAAGCGTTGTTTTTGGACGCCAATGAAGAAATGACTATGTTTTGCGATTTCTCCTGTTTAGAAAGACTTAGAAAGTTGATAATTGTGGGCAATGTTAGAAATGTCATGAGAAACAAGAATTATGTAAAAGAATTGATGTAAGTCATTGTTTCCAAGAGAAAGGGAGATCGGAGTGTAAAAAAGCGTTGTTTTTGGACGCCAATGAAGAAATGACTATGTTTTGCGATTTCTCCTGTTTAGAAAGACTTAGAAAGTTGATAATTGTGGGCAATGTTAGAAATGTCATGAGAAACAAGAATTATGTAAAAGAATTGATGTAAGTCATTGTTTCCAAGAGAAAGGGAGATCGGAGTGTAAAAAAGCGTTGTTTTTGGACGCCAATGAAGAAATGACTATGTTTTGCGATTTCTCCTGTTTAGAAAGACTTAGAAAGTTGATAATTGTGGGCAATGTTAGAAATGTCATGAGAAACAAGAATTATGTAAAAGAATTGATGTAAGTCATTGTTTCCAAGAGAAAGGGAGATCGGAGTGTAAAAAAGCGTTGTTTTTGGACGCCAATGAAGAAATGACTATGTTTTGCGATTTCTCCTGTTTAGAAAGACTTAGAAAGTTGATAATTGTGGGCAATGTTAGAAATGTCATGAGAAACAAGAATTATGTAAAAGAATTGATGTAAGTCATTGTTTCCAAGAGAAAGGGAGATCGGAGTGTAAAAAAGCGTTGTTTTTGGACGCCAATGAAGAAATGACTATGTTTTGCGATTTCTCCTGTTTAGAAAGACTTAGAAAGTTGATAATTGTGGGCAATGTTAGAAATGTCATGAGAAACAAGAATTATGTAAAAGAATTGATGTAAGTCATTGTTTCCAAGAGAAAGGGAGATCGGAGTGTAAAAAAGCGTTGTTTTTGGACGCCAATGAAGAAATGACTATGTTTTGCGATTTCTCCTGTTTAGAAAGACTTAGAAAGTTGATAATTGTGGGCAATGTTAGAAATGTCATGAGAAACAAGAATTATGTAAAAGAATTGATGTAAGTCATTGTTTCCAAGAGAAAGGGAGATCGGAGTGTAAAAAAGCGTTGTTTTTGGACGCCAATGAAGAAATGACTATGTTTTGCGATTTCTCCTGTTTAGAAAGACTTAGAAAGTTGATAATTGTGGGCAATGTTAGAAATGTCATGAGAAACAAGAATTATGTAAAAGAATTGATGTAAGTCATTGTTTCCAAGAGAAAGGGAGATCGGAGTGTAAAAAAGCGTTGTTTTTGGACGCCAATGAAGAAATGACTATGTTTTGCGATTTCTCCTGTTTAGAAAGACTTAGAAAGTTGATAATTGTGGGCAATGTTAGAAATGTCATGAGAAACAAGAATTATGTAAAAGAATTGATGTAAGTCATTGTTTCCAAGAGAAAGGGAGATCGGAGTGTAAAAAAGCGTTGTTTTTGGACGCCAATGAAGAAATGACTATGTTTTGCGATTTCTCCTGTTTAGAAAGACTTAGAAAGTTGATAATTGTGGGCAATGTTAGAAATGTCATGAGAAACAAGAATTATGTAAAAGAATTGATGTAAGTCATTGTTTCCAAGAGAAAGGGAGATCGGAGTGTAAAAAAGCGTTGTTTTTGGACGCCAATGAAGAAATGACTATGTTTTGCGATTTCTCCTGTTTAGAAAGACTTAGAAAGTTGATAATTGTGGGCAATGTTAGAAATGTCATGAGAAACAAGAATTATGTAAAAGAATTGATGTAAGTCATTGTTTCCAAGAGAAAGGGAGATCGGAGTGTAAAAAAGCGTTGTTTTTGGACGCCAATGAAGAAATGACTATGTTTTGCGATTTCTCCTGTTTAGAAAGACTTAGAAAGTTGATAATTGTGGGCAATGTTAGAAATGTCATGAGAAACAAGAATTATGTAAAAGAATTGATGTAAGTCATTGTTTCCAAGAGAAAGGGAGATCGGAGTGTAAAAAAGCGTTGTTTTTGGACGCCAATGAAGAAATGACTATGTTTTGCGATTTCTCCTGTTTAGAAAGACTTAGAAAGTTGATAATTGTGGGCAATGTTAGAAATGTCATGAGAAACAAGAATTATGTAAAAGAATTGATGTAAGTCATTGTTTCCAAGAGAAAGGGAGATCGGAGTGTAAAAAAGCGTTGTTTTTGGACGCCAATGAAGAAATGACTATGTTTTGCGATTTCTCCTGTTTAGAAAGACTTAGAAAGTTGATAATTGTGGGCAATGTTAGAAATGTCATGAGAAACAAGAATTATGTAAAAGAATTGATGTAAGTCATTGTTTCCAAGAGAAAGGGAGATCGGAGTGTAAAAAAGCGTTGTTTTTGGACGCCAATGAAGAAATGACTATGTTTTGCGATTTCTCCTGTTTAGAAAGACTTAGAAAGTTGATAATTGTGGGCAATGTTAGAAATGTCATGAGAAACAAGAATTATGTAAAAGAATTGATGTAAGTCATTGTTTCCAAGAGAAAGGGAGATCGGAGTGTAAAAAAGCGTTGTTTTTGGACGCCAATGAAGAAATGACTATGTTTTGCGATTTCTCCTGTTTAGAAAGACTTAGAAAGTTGATAATTGTGGGCAATGTTAGAAATGTCATGAGAAACAAGAATTATGTAAAAGAATTGATGTAAGTCATTGTTTCCAAGAGAAAGGGAGATCGGAGTGTAAAAAAGCGTTGTTTTTGGACGCCAATGAAGAAATGACTATGTTTTGCGATTTCTCCTGTTTAGAAAGACTTAGAAAGTTGATAATTGTGGGCAATGTTAGAAATGTCATGAGAAACAAGAATTATGTAAAAGAATTGATGTAAGTCATTGTTTCCAAGAGAAAGGGAGATCGGAGTGTAAAAAAGCGTTGTTTTTGGACGCCAATGAAGAAATGACTATGTTTTGCGATTTCTCCTGTTTAGAAAGACTTAGAAAGTTGATAATTGTGGGCAATGTTAGAAATGTCATGAGAAACAAGAATTATGTAAAAGAATTGATGTAAGTCATTGTTTCCAAGAGAAAGGGAGATCGGAGTGTAAAAAAGCGTTGTTTTTGGACGCCAATGAAGAAATGACTATGTTTTGCGATTTCTCCTGTTTAGAAAGACTTAGAAAGTTGATAATTGTGGGCAATGTTAGAAATGTCATGAGAAACAAGAATTATGTAAAAGAATTGATGTAAGTCATTGTTTCCAAGAGAAAGGGAGATCGGAGTGTAAAAAAGCGTTGTTTTTGGACGCCAATGAAGAAATGACTATGTTTTGCGATTTCTCCTGTTTAGAAAGACTTAGAAAGTTGATAATTGTGGGCAATGTTAGAAATGTCATGAGAAACAAGAATTATGTAAAAGAATTGATGTAAGTCATTGTTTCCAAGAGAAAGGGAGATCGGAGTGTAAAAAAGCGTTGTTTTTGGACGCCAATGAAGAAATGACTATGTTTTGCGATTTCTCCTGTTTAGAAAGACTTAGAAAGTTGATAATTGTGGGCAATGTTAGAAATGTCATGAGAAACAAGAATTATGTAAAAGAATTGATGTAAGTCATTGTTTCCAAGAGAAAGGGAGATCGGAGTGTAAAAAAGCGTTGTTTTTGGACGCCAATGAAGAAATGACTATGTTTTGCGATTTCTCCTGTTTAGAAAGACTTAGAAAGTTGATAATTGTGGGCAATGTTAGAAATGTCATGAGAAACAAGAATTATGTAAAAGAATTGATGTAAGTCATTGTTTCCAAGAGAAAGGGAGATCGGAGTGTAAAAAAGCGTTGTTTTTGGACGCCAATGAAGAAATGACTATGTTTTGCGATTTCTCCTGTTTAGAAAGACTTAGAAAGTTGATAATTGTGGGCAATGTTAGAAATGTCATGAGAAACAAGAATTATGTAAAAGAATTGATGTAAGTCATTGTTTCCAAGAGAAAGGGAGATCGGAGTGTAAAAAAGCGTTGTTTTTGGACGCCAATGAAGAAATGACTATGTTTTGCGATTTCTCCTGTTTAGAAAGACTTAGAAAGTTGATAATTGTGGGCAATGTTAGAAATGTCATGAGAAACAAGAATTATGTAAAAGAATTGATGTAAGTCATTGTTTCCAAGAGAAAGGGAGATCGGAGTGTAAAAAAGCGTTGTTTTTGGACGCCAATGAAGAAATGACTATGTTTTGCGATTTCTCCTGTTTAGAAAGACTTAGAAAGTTGATAATTGTGGGCAATGTTAGAAATGTCATGAGAAACAAGAATTATGTAAAAGAATTGATGTAAGTCATTGTTTCCAAGAGAAAGGGAGATCGGAGTGTAAAAAAGCGTTGTTTTTGGACGCCAATGAAGAAATGACTATGTTTTGCGATTTCTCCTGTTTAGAAAGACTTAGAAAGTTGATAATTGTGGGCAATGTTAGAAATGTCATGAGAAACAAGAATTATGTAAAAGAATTGATGTAAGTCATTGTTTCCAAGAGAAAGGGAGATCGGAGTGTAAAAAAGCGTTGTTTTTGGACGCCAATGAAGAAATGACTATGTTTTGCGATTTCTCCTGTTTAGAAAGACTTAGAAAGTTGATAATTGTGGGCAATGTTAGAAATGTCATGAGAAACAAGAATTATGTAAAAGAATTGATGTAAGTCATTGTTTCCAAGAGAAAGGGAGATCGGAGTGTAAAAAAGCGTTGTTTTTGGACGCCAATGAAGAAATGACTATGTTTTGCGATTTCTCCTGTTTAGAAAGACTTAGAAAGTTGATAATTGTGGGCAATGTTAGAAATGTCATGAGAAACAAGAATTATGTAAAAGAATTGATGTAAGTCATTGTTTCCAAGAGAAAGGGAGATCGGAGTGTAAAAAAGCGTTGTTTTTGGACGCCAATGAAGAAATGACTATGTTTTGCGATTTCTCCTGTTTAGAAAGACTTAGAAAGTTGATAATTGTGGGCAATGTTAGAAATGTCATGAGAAACAAGAATTATGTAAAAGAATTGATGTAAGTCATTGTTTCCAAGAGAAAGGGAGATCGGAGTGTAAAAAAGCGTTGTTTTTGGACGCCAATGAAGAAATGACTATGTTTTGCGATTTCTCCTGTTTAGAAAGACTTAGAAAGTTGATAATTGTGGGCAATGTTAGAAATGTCATGAGAAACAAGAATTATGTAAAAGAATTGATGTAAGTCATTGTTTCCAAGAGAAAGGGAGATCGGAGTGTAAAAAAGCGTTGTTTTTGGACGCCAATGAAGAAATGACTATGTTTTGCGATTTCTCCTGTTTAGAAAGACTTAGAAAGTTGATAATTGTGGGCAATGTTAGAAATGTCATGAGAAACAAGAATTATGTAAAAGAATTGATGTAAGTCATTGTTTCCAAGAGAAAGGGAGATCGGAGTGTAAAAAAGCGTTGTTTTTGGACGCCAATGAAGAAATGACTATGTTTTGCGATTTCTCCTGTTTAGAAAGACTTAGAAAGTTGATAATTGTGGGCAATGTTAGAAATGTCATGAGAAACAAGAATTATGTAAAAGAATTGATGTAAGTCATTGTTTCCAAGAGAAAGGGAGATCGGAGTGTAAAAAAGCGTTGTTTTTGGACGCCAATGAAGAAATGACTATGTTTTGCGATTTCTCCTGTTTAGAAAGACTTAGAAAGTTGATAATTGTGGGCAATGTTAGAAATGTCATGAGAAACAAGAATTATGTAAAAGAATTGATGTAAGTCATTGTTTCCAAGAGAAAGGGAGATCGGAGTGTAAAAAAGCGTTGTTTTTGGACGCCAATGAAGAAATGACTATGTTTTGCGATTTCTCCTGTTTAGAAAGACTTAGAAAGTTGATAATTGTGGGCAATGTTAGAAATGTCATGAGAAACAAGAATTATGTAAAAGAATTGATGTAAGTCATTGTTTCCAAGAGAAAGGGAGATCGGAGTGTAAAAAAGCGTTGTTTTTGGACGCCAATGAAGAAATGACTATGTTTTGCGATTTCTCCTGTTTAGAAAGACTTAGAAAGTTGATAATTGTGGGCAATGTTAGAAATGTCATGAGAAACAAGAATTATGTAAAAGAATTGATGTAAGTCATTGTTTCCAAGAGAAAGGGAGATCGGAGTGTAAAAAAGCGTTGTTTTTGGACGCCAATGAAGAAATGACTATGTTTTGCGATTTCTCCTGTTTAGAAAGACTTAGAAAGTTGATAATTGTGGGCAATGTTAGAAATGTCATGAGAAACAAGAATTATGTAAAAGAATTGATGTAAGTCATTGTTTCCAAGAGAAAGGGAGATCGGAGTGTAAAAAAGCGTTGTTTTTGGACGCCAATGAAGAAATGACTATGTTTTGCGATTTCTCCTGTTTAGAAAGACTTAGAAAGTTGATAATTGTGGGCAATGTTAGAAATGTCATGAGAAACAAGAATTATGTAAAAGAATTGATGTAAGTCATTGTTTCCAAGAGAAAGGGAGATCGGAGTGTAAAAAAGCGTTGTTTTTGGACGCCAATGAAGAAATGACTATGTTTTGCGATTTCTCCTGTTTAGAAAGACTTAGAAAGTTGATAATTGTGGGCAATGTTAGAAATGTCATGAGAAACAAGAATTATGTAAAAGAATTGATGTAAGTCATTGTTTCCAAGAGAAAGGGAGATCGGAGTGTAAAAAAGCGTTGTTTTTGGACGCCAATGAAGAAATGACTATGTTTTGCGATTTCTCCTGTTTAGAAAGACTTAGAAAGTTGATAATTGTGGGCAATGTTAGAAATGTCATGAGAAACAAGAATTATGTAAAAGAATTGATGTAAGTCATTGTTTCCAAGAGAAAGGGAGATCGGAGTGTAAAAAAGCGTTGTTTTTGGACGCCAATGAAGAAATGACTATGTTTTGCGATTTCTCCTGTTTAGAAAGACTTAGAAAGTTGATAATTGTGGGCAATGTTAGAAATGTCATGAGAAACAAGAATTATGTAAAAGAATTGATGTAAGTCATTGTTTCCAAGAGAAAGGGAGATCGGAGTGTAAAAAAGCGTTGTTTTTGGACGCCAATGAAGAAATGACTATGTTTTGCGATTTCTCCTGTTTAGAAAGACTTAGAAAGTTGATAATTGTGGGCAATGTTAGAAATGTCATGAGAAACAAGAATTATGTAAAAGAATTGATGTAAGTCATTGTTTCCAAGAGAAAGGGAGATCGGAGTGTAAAAAAGCGTTGTTTTTGGACGCCAATGAAGAAATGACTATGTTTTGCGATTTCTCCTGTTTAGAAAGACTTAGAAAGTTGATAATTGTGGGCAATGTTAGAAATGTCATGAGAAACAAGAATTATGTAAAAGAATTGATGTAAGTCATTGTTTCCAAGAGAAAGGGAGATCGGAGTGTAAAAAAGCGTTGTTTTTGGACGCCAATGAAGAAATGACTATGTTTTGCGATTTCTCCTGTTTAGAAAGACTTAGAAAGTTGATAATTGTGGGCAATGTTAGAAATGTCATGAGAAACAAGAATTATGTAAAAGAATTGATGTAAGTCATTGTTTCCAAGAGAAAGGGAGATCGGAGTGTAAAAAAGCGTTGTTTTTGGACGCCAATGAAGAAATGACTATGTTTTGCGATTTCTCCTGTTTAGAAAGACTTAGAAAGTTGATAATTGTGGGCAATGTTAGAAATGTCATGAGAAACAAGAATTATGTAAAAGAATTGATGTAAGTCATTGTTTCCAAGAGAAAGGGAGATCGGAGTGTAAAAAAGCGTTGTTTTTGGACGCCAATGAAGAAATGACTATGTTTTGCGATTTCTCCTGTTTAGAAAGACTTAGAAAGTTGATAATTGTGGGCAATGTTAGAAATGTCATGAGAAACAAGAATTATGTAAAAGAATTGATGTAAGTCATTGTTTCCAAGAGAAAGGGAGATCGGAGTGTAAAAAAGCGTTGTTTTTGGACGCCAATGAAGAAATGACTATGTTTTGCGATTTCTCCTGTTTAGAAAGACTTAGAAAGTTGATAATTGTGGGCAATGTTAGAAATGTCATGAGAAACAAGAATTATGTAAAAGAATTGATGTAAGTCATTGTTTCCAAGAGAAAGGGAGATCGGAGTGTAAAAAAGCGTTGTTTTTGGACGCCAATGAAGAAATGACTATGTTTTGCGATTTCTCCTGTTTAGAAAGACTTAGAAAGTTGATAATTGTGGGCAATGTTAGAAATGTCATGAGAAACAAGAATTATGTAAAAGAATTGATGTAAGTCATTGTTTCCAAGAGAAAGGGAGATCGGAGTGTAAAAAAGCGTTGTTTTTGGACGCCAATGAAGAAATGACTATGTTTTGCGATTTCTCCTGTTTAGAAAGACTTAGAAAGTTGATAATTGTGGGCAATGTTAGAAATGTCATGAGAAACAAGAATTATGTAAAAGAATTGATGTAAGTCATTGTTTCCAAGAGAAAGGGAGATCGGAGTGTAAAAAAGCGTTGTTTTTGGACGCCAATGAAGAAATGACTATGTTTTGCGATTTCTCCTGTTTAGAAAGACTTAGAAAGTTGATAATTGTGGGCAATGTTAGAAATGTCATGAGAAACAAGAATTATGTAAAAGAATTGATGTAAGTCATTGTTTCCAAGAGAAAGGGAGATCGGAGTGTAAAAAAGCGTTGTTTTTGGACGCCAATGAAGAAATGACTATGTTTTGCGATTTCTCCTGTTTAGAAAGACTTAGAAAGTTGATAATTGTGGGCAATGTTAGAAATGTCATGAGAAACAAGAATTATGTAAAAGAATTGATGTAAGTCATTGTTTCCAAGAGAAAGGGAGATCGGAGTGTAAAAAAGCGTTGTTTTTGGACGCCAATGAAGAAATGACTATGTTTTGCGATTTCTCCTGTTTAGAAAGACTTAGAAAGTTGATAATTGTGGGCAATGTTAGAAATGTCATGAGAAACAAGAATTATGTAAAAGAATTGATGTAAGTCATTGTTTCCAAGAGAAAGGGAGATCGGAGTGTAAAAAAGCGTTGTTTTTGGACGCCAATGAAGAAATGACTATGTTTTGCGATTTCTCCTGTTTAGAAAGACTTAGAAAGTTGATAATTGTGGGCAATGTTAGAAATGTCATGAGAAACAAGAATTATGTAAAAGAATTGATGTAAGTCATTGTTTCCAAGAGAAAGGGAGATCGGAGTGTAAAAAAGCGTTGTTTTTGGACGCCAATGAAGAAATGACTATGTTTTGCGATTTCTCCTGTTTAGAAAGACTTAGAAAGTTGATAATTGTGGGCAATGTTAGAAATGTCATGAGAAACAAGAATTATGTAAAAGAATTGATGTAAGTCATTGTTTCCAAGAGAAAGGGAGATCGGAGTGTAAAAAAGCGTTGTTTTTGGACGCCAATGAAGAAATGACTATGTTTTGCGATTTCTCCTGTTTAGAAAGACTTAGAAAGTTGATAATTGTGGGCAATGTTAGAAATGTCATGAGAAACAAGAATTATGTAAAAGAATTGATGTAAGTCATTGTTTCCAAGAGAAAGGGAGATCGGAGTGTAAAAAAGCGTTGTTTTTGGACGCCAATGAAGAAATGACTATGTTTTGCGATTTCTCCTGTTTAGAAAGACTTAGAAAGTTGATAATTGTGGGCAATGTTAGAAATGTCATGAGAAACAAGAATTATGTAAAAGAATTGATGTAAGTCATTGTTTCCAAGAGAAAGGGAGATCGGAGTGTAAAAAAGCGTTGTTTTTGGACGCCAATGAAGAAATGACTATGTTTTGCGATTTCTCCTGTTTAGAAAGACTTAGAAAGTTGATAATTGTGGGCAATGTTAGAAATGTCATGAGAAACAAGAATTATGTAAAAGAATTGATGTAAGTCATTGTTTCCAAGAGAAAGGGAGATCGGAGTGTAAAAAAGCGTTGTTTTTGGACGCCAATGAAGAAATGACTATGTTTTGCGATTTCTCCTGTTTAGAAAGACTTAGAAAGTTGATAATTGTGGGCAATGTTAGAAATGTCATGAGAAACAAGAATTATGTAAAAGAATTGATGTAAGTCATTGTTTCCAAGAGAAAGGGAGATCGGAGTGTAAAAAAGCGTTGTTTTTGGACGCCAATGAAGAAATGACTATGTTTTGCGATTTCTCCTGTTTAGAAAGACTTAGAAAGTTGATAATTGTGGGCAATGTTAGAAATGTCATGAGAAACAAGAATTATGTAAAAGAATTGATGTAAGTCATTGTTTCCAAGAGAAAGGGAGATCGGAGTGTAAAAAAGCGTTGTTTTTGGACGCCAATGAAGAAATGACTATGTTTTGCGATTTCTCCTGTTTAGAAAGACTTAGAAAGTTGATAATTGTGGGCAATGTTAGAAATGTCATGAGAAACAAGAATTATGTAAAAGAATTGATGTAAGTCATTGTTTCCAAGAGAAAGGGAGATCGGAGTGTAAAAAAGCGTTGTTTTTGGACGCCAATGAAGAAATGACTATGTTTTGCGATTTCTCCTGTTTAGAAAGACTTAGAAAGTTGATAATTGTGGGCAATGTTAGAAATGTCATGAGAAACAAGAATTATGTAAAAGAATTGATGTAAGTCATTGTTTCCAAGAGAAAGGGAGATCGGAGTGTAAAAAAGCGTTGTTTTTGGACGCCAATGAAGAAATGACTATGTTTTGCGATTTCTCCTGTTTAGAAAGACTTAGAAAGTTGATAATTGTGGGCAATGTTAGAAATGTCATGAGAAACAAGAATTATGTAAAAGAATTGATGTAAGTCATTGTTTCCAAGAGAAAGGGAGATCGGAGTGTAAAAAAGCGTTGTTTTTGGACGCCAATGAAGAAATGACTATGTTTTGCGATTTCTCCTGTTTAGAAAGACTTAGAAAGTTGATAATTGTGGGCAATGTTAGAAATGTCATGAGAAACAAGAATTATGTAAAAGAATTGATGTAAGTCATTGTTTCCAAGAGAAAGGGAGATCGGAGTGTAAAAAAGCGTTGTTTTTGGACGCCAATGAAGAAATGACTATGTTTTGCGATTTCTCCTGTTTAGAAAGACTTAGAAAGTTGATAATTGTGGGCAATGTTAGAAATGTCATGAGAAACAAGAATTATGTAAAAGAATTGATGTAAGTCATTGTTTCCAAGAGAAAGGGAGATCGGAGTGTAAAAAAGCGTTGTTTTTGGACGCCAATGAAGAAATGACTATGTTTTGCGATTTCTCCTGTTTAGAAAGACTTAGAAAGTTGATAATTGTGGGCAATGTTAGAAATGTCATGAGAAACAAGAATTATGTAAAAGAATTGATGTAAGTCATTGTTTCCAAGAGAAAGGGAGATCGGAGTGTAAAAAAGCGTTGTTTTTGGACGCCAATGAAGAAATGACTATGTTTTGCGATTTCTCCTGTTTAGAAAGACTTAGAAAGTTGATAATTGTGGGCAATGTTAGAAATGTCATGAGAAACAAGAATTATGTAAAAGAATTGATGTAAGTCATTGTTTCCAAGAGAAAGGGAGATCGGAGTGTAAAAAAGCGTTGTTTTTGGACGCCAATGAAGAAATGACTATGTTTTGCGATTTCTCCTGTTTAGAAAGACTTAGAAAGTTGATAATTGTGGGCAATGTTAGAAATGTCATGAGAAACAAGAATTATGTAAAAGAATTGATGTAAGTCATTGTTTCCAAGAGAAAGGGAGATCGGAGTGTAAAAAAGCGTTGTTTTTGGACGCCAATGAAGAAATGACTATGTTTTGCGATTTCTCCTGTTTAGAAAGACTTAGAAAGTTGATAATTGTGGGCAATGTTAGAAATGTCATGAGAAACAAGAATTATGTAAAAGAATTGATGTAAGTCATTGTTTCCAAGAGAAAGGGAGATCGGAGTGTAAAAAAGCGTTGTTTTTGGACGCCAATGAAGAAATGACTATGTTTTGCGATTTCTCCTGTTTAGAAAGACTTAGAAAGTTGATAATTGTGGGCAATGTTAGAAATGTCATGAGAAACAAGAATTATGTAAAAGAATTGATGTAAGTCATTGTTTCCAAGAGAAAGGGAGATCGGAGTGTAAAAAAGCGTTGTTTTTGGACGCCAATGAAGAAATGACTATGTTTTGCGATTTCTCCTGTTTAGAAAGACTTAGAAAGTTGATAATTGTGGGCAATGTTAGAAATGTCATGAGAAACAAGAATTATGTAAAAGAATTGATGTAAGTCATTGTTTCCAAGAGAAAGGGAGATCGGAGTGTAAAAAAGCGTTGTTTTTGGACGCCAATGAAGAAATGACTATGTTTTGCGATTTCTCCTGTTTAGAAAGACTTAGAAAGTTGATAATTGTGGGCAATGTTAGAAATGTCATGAGAAACAAGAATTATGTAAAAGAATTGATGTAAGTCATTGTTTCCAAGAGAAAGGGAGATCGGAGTGTAAAAAAGCGTTGTTTTTGGACGCCAATGAAGAAATGACTATGTTTTGCGATTTCTCCTGTTTAGAAAGACTTAGAAAGTTGATAATTGTGGGCAATGTTAGAAATGTCATGAGAAACAAGAAGTACCTGATGCTGTTGTTGAGATGTAGGTCAGTAGGCAAGCAATACCTACAGCCACACCACAATGAACAAGCCCAATCTCGTCTGATCTTGGAAGTTAAGCAGGGCTGGGCCTGGTTAGTACTCAACACCAGCATTGAAGGAAGCAGAAACAAGAGAGAAACAAAAACGAAAAAACAAAACCTACAGCACCTGGTATTAAGAGTTGTTCTACCATCCAAGTACTAATCAGGCCCGGCCCTGCTTAGCTTCCAAGATCAGATGAGATTGGGCTTGTTCAGTGTGGTGTGGCTGTAGGTATTGCTTGAACGAAAAAGAAAAAAAAACGAAAAAAAAAAAACCTACAGCACCTGGAATTCCCAGGTGCTCTCCCATCCATGTACTAACAAGGCCTGGCCCTGCTAAGCTTCCAAAATCAGATGAGATTGGTCTTATTCAGGGTGGAGTTGCTGTAGGTATTGCTTGCCTACTGACCTACATCTCTTATACATGTCAACACCAGCATTGAAGGAAGCAGGAACAAGAGAGAAAAAAAAATGAAAAAGAAAAAAACCTACATCACCTGGTATTCCCAGATGGTCTCCCATCCAAGTACTAACCAGGCTCAGCCTGCTTAGCTTCCAAGATCAGAACTGATTGGGCTTGTTCAGGGTGGTGTGGCTGTAGGTATTGCTTGCCTACTGACCTACATCTTTTATACATCTCAACACCAGCATTGAAGGAAGCAGGAACAAGAGAGAAAAAAAAAACCTACAGCACCTTGTATTCCCAGGTGGTCTCCCATCCAAGTACTAACCAGGCTCAGCCTGCTTAGCGTCCAAGATCAGATGAGATTGGGCATGTTCAGGGTGGTTGACTGTAGGTATTGCTTGTTTACTGACCTACATCTCTTCTACATCTAAACACCGGCATTGAAGGAAGCAGAAACAAGAGAGAAAAAAACCCATAAAAAAACCTACAGCACCTGGTATTCCCAGGTGGTCTCCCATCCAAGTACTAACCAGGCTTAACCTGCTTAGCGTCCAAGATCAGATGAGATTGGGCATGTTCAGGGTGGTTGACTGTAGGTATTGCTTGTTTACTGACCTACATCTCTTCTACATCTAAACACCGGCATTGAAGGAAGCAGAAACAAGAGAGAAAAAAAAACATAAAAAAACCTACAGCACCTGGTATTCCCAGGTGGTCTCCCATCCAAGTACTAACCAGGCCAGGCCTGCTTAGCTTTTAAGATCAGACAAGATTGGGCTTGTTCAGGGTGGTGTGGCTGTAGGTATTGCTTGCCTACTGACCTACATCTCTTATACATCCGGACACCAGCATTGAAGGAAGCAGGAACAAGAGAGAAAAAAAAAAGAAAAAAAAACCTACATCACCTGGTATTCCCAGGTGGTTTCCCATGCAAGTACTAAATAGGCCGGCCCTGCTTAGCTTCCAAGTTTTGACGAGATTGGGCTTGTTTAGGGTGGTGTGGCTGTAGGTATTGCTTGCCTACTGACCTACATCTCTTATACATCTCAACACCAGCATTGAAGGAAGCAGGAAGAAGAGAGAAAAAAAAAAGAAAAAAAAAACCTACAGCACCTGGTATTCCCAGGTGGTCTCCATTCCAAATATTAACCAGGCCAGGCCTGCTTAGCTTTTAAGATCAGACAAGATTGGGCTTGTTCAGGGTGGTGTGGCTGTAGGTATTGCTTGCCTACTGACCTACATCTCTTATACATCCGAACACCAGCATTGAAGGAAGCAGGAACAAGAGAGAAAAAAAAAAGAAAAAAAAACCTACATCACCTGGTATTCCCAGGTGGTTTCCCATGCAAGTACTAAATAGGCCGGCCCTGCTTAGCTTCCAAGTTTTGACGAGATTGGGCTTGTTTAGGGTGGTGTGGCTGTAGGTATTGCTTGCCTACTGACCTACATCTCTTATACATCTCAACACCAGCATTGAAGGAAGCAGGAAGAAGAGAGAAAAAAAAAAGAAAAAAAAACCTACAGCACCTGGTATTCCCAGGTGGTCTCCATTCCAAATATTAACCAGGCCAGGCCTGCTTAGCTTTTAAGATCAGACAAGATTGGGCTTGTTCAGGGTGGTGTGGCTGTAGGTATTGCTTGCCTACTGACCTACATCTCTTATACATCCGAACACCAGCATTGAAGGAAGCAGGAACAAGAGAGAAAAAAAAAAGAAAAAAAAACCTACATCACCTGGTATTCCCAGGTGGTTTCCCATGCAAGTACTAAATAGGCCGGCCCTGCTTAGCTTCCAAAATCAGATGAGATTGGTCTTATTCAGGGTGGAGTTGCTGTAGGTATTGCTTGCCTACTGACCTACATCTCTTATACATGTCAACACCAGCATTGAAGGAAGCAGGAACAAGAGAGAAAAAAAAATGAAAAAGAAAAAAACCTACATCACCTGGTATTCCCAGATGGTCTCCCATCCAAGTACTAACCAGGCTCAGCCTGCTTAGCTTCCAAGATCAGAACTGATTGGGCTTGTTCAGGGTGGTGTGGCTGTAGGTATTGCTTGCCTACTGACCTACATCTTTTATACATCTCAACACCAGCATTGAAGGAAGCAGGAACAAGAGAGAAAAAAAAAACCTACAGCACCTTGTATTCCCAGGTGGTCTCCCATCCAAGTACTAACCAGGCCCAGCCCTGCTTAGCTTCCAAGATCAGACGAGATTGGGCTTGTTCAGGTTGGTGTGGCTGTAGGTATTGTTTGTTTCCTGACCTACATCTCTTATTAATCTCAACACCAGCATTGAAGGAAGCAGGAACAAGAGAGAAAAAAAAACGAAAAAAAAAAAACCTACAGCACCTGGTATTCCCAGGTGGTCTCCCATCCAAGTACTAACCAGGCCCGGCCCTCCTTAGCTTCCAAGACCAGACGAGATTGGGCTTGTTCACAGTGGTGTAGCTATAGGTATTGCTTGCCTACTGACCTACATCTCTTATACATCTCAACACCAGCATTGAAGGAAGCAGGAACAAGAGAGAAAAAAAAACCCTACATTACCTGGTGTCCCCAGGTTCTCTCCCATCCAAGTACTAACCAGCAGCAACCCTGCTTAGCTTCCAAGATCAGATTAGATAGGGCTTGTTCAGGGTGGTGTGGCTGTAGGTATTGCTTGCTTACTTACTGACCTACATCTCTTATACATCTCAACACCAGCATTGAAGGAAGCAGGAACAAGAGAGAAAAAAAACCGAAACAAAAAAAACCTACACCACCTGGTATTCCCAGGTGGTCTCCCATCCAAGTACTAAGCAGGCCCAGCACTGCTTAGCTTCCAAGATCAGACGAGATAGGGCTTGTTCAGGGTGGTGTGGCTGTAGGTATTGATTGCCTACTGACCTACATCTCTTATACATCTCAACAGCAGCACTGAAGGAAGCAGGAACAACAGAGAAAAAAAAACTACAGGACCTTGTATTCCCAGGTGGTCTCCCATCCATGTATACTAACCAGGCCCAGCCCTGCTTAGCTTCCAAGATTAGGCTTGTTCAGGTTGGTGTGACCGTAGTTATTGCTTGCGTACTGACCTACATCTCTTATACATCTTAACACCAGCATTGAAGGAAGCAGGAACAAGAGAGAAAAAAAAAAACCTACAGCACCTGGTATTCCCAGGTGGTCTCCCATCCAAGTACTAATCAGGCTCGGCACTTCTTAGCTTCCAAGATCATATGAGATTGGGCTTTTTCAGGGTGGTGTGACTGTAGGTATTGCTTGCTTGCTTACTGACCTACATCTCTTATACATCTCAACACCAGCATTGAAGGAAGCAGGAACAACAGAGAAAAAAAAACCTACAGCACCTGGTATTCCCAGGTGGTCTCCCATCCAAGTACTAATCAGGCCCGGCCCTGCTTAGCTTCCAAGATCAGATGAGATTGGGCATGTTCAGGGTGGTTGACTGTACGTATTGTTTGCCTACTGACCTACATCTCTTATACATCTCAACACCATCATTGAAGGAAGCAGGAACAAGAGAGAAAAACAAACAAAAAAAAAAACCTACAGCACCTGGTATTCCCAGGTGGTCTCCCATCCAAGAACTAACCAGACCTGGCCTGCTTAGTTTCTAAGATCAGATGAGATTGGGCTTGTTCAGGGTGGGGAGGCTGTAGGTATTGCTTGCCTACTGACCTACATCTCAACACTAGTATTGAAGGAAGCAGGAACAAGAGAGATAAAAAAACCAAAAAAAATACCTACAGCAAATGGTATTCCCAGGTGGTCTCCCATCCAAGTACTAACCAAGCCCAGCCCTGCTTAGTTTCCAAGATCAGACAAGATTGGACTTGTTCAGGGTGGTGTGGCTGCAGGTATTTCTTGCCTACTGACCTACATCTCTTATACATCTCAACACCAGCATTGAAGGAAGCAGGAACAACGGAGAAAATAAAATGAAAAAAAAAACCTACAGCACCTGGTATTCCCAGGTGGTCTCCCATCCAAGTACTAACAAGGCCCGGCTCTGCTTAGTTTCCAAGATCAGATCAGATTGGGCATGTTCAGGGTGGTTTACTGTAGGTATTGCTTGCCTACTGACGTACATCTCTTATACATCTGAACACCAGCATTGACGGAATCAGGAACAAGAGAGAAAATAAAATGAAAAAAAAAAACCTACAGCACCTGCTATTCCCATGTGGTCTCCCATCCAAGTACTAACCAAGCCCAGCCCTGCTTAGTTTAGAAGATCAGACAAGATTGGACTTGTTCAGGGTGGTGTGGCTGCAGGTATTGCTTGCTTACTGACCTACATCTCTTATACATCTCAACACCAGCATTGAAGGAAGCAGGAACAATGGAGAAAATAAAATGAAAAAAAAAAACCTACAGCACCTTGTATTCCCAGGTGGTCTCCCATCCAAGTACTAACCAGGCCCGGCCCTGCTTAGCTTCCAAGATCAGATCAGATTGGGCATGTTCAGGGTGGTTTACTGTAGGTATTGCTTGCCTACTGACATACATCTCTTATACATCTCAACACCAGCATTGAAGGAAGCAGGAACAAGAGAGAAAATAAAATAAAAAAAAACAACCTACAGCACCTGGTATTCCCATGTGGTCTCCCATCCAAGTACTAACCAGGCCCAGCCCTCCTTAGCTTCCAAGATCAGACGAGATTGGGCTTGTTCAGTGTGGTGTGGCTGTAGGTATTGCTTGCCTACTGACCTACATCTCTTATACATCTCAACACCAGCATTGAAGGAAGCAGGAACAAGAGAGAAAAAAAACCTACAGTACCTGGTATTCCCAGGTGGTCTCCCATCCAGATATTAACCAGGCCCTGCCCTGCTTAGCTTCCAAGATCAGACGAGATTGGGCTTGTTCAGTGTGGTGTTGCTGTAGGTATTGCTTGTCTACTGACCTACATTTCTTATACATCTCAACACCAGCATTGAAGGAAGCAGAAACAAGAGAGAAAAAAAAACCTACAGCATATGGTATTCCCAGGTGGTCTCCCATCCAAGTACTAACCAAGCCCAGCCCTGCTTATCTTCCAAGATCAGACGAGATTGGGATTGTTCAGGTTGGTGTGGCTGTAGGAATTTCTTACCTACTGACCTACATCTCTTATACATCTCAACACCAGCATTGAAGGAAGCAGAAAAAAAAATGAAAAAAAAAAAACATACAGCACCTGGTATTCCCAGGTGGTCTCCCATCCAAGTACTAATCAGGCCTGGCCCTGCTTAGCTTCCTAGATCAGATGAGATTGGGCATGTTCAGGGTGGTTTACTGTAGGTATTGCTTGCCTACTGACCTACATCTCTTATACATCTCAACAGCAGCATTGAAGGAAGCAGGAACAAGAGAGAAAAAAAATGAAAAAAAAAACCTATAGCACCTGGTATTCCCAGGTGGTCTCCCATCCAAGTACTAACCAGGCCCAGCACTGCTTAACTTTCAAGATCAGATGAGATTGGGTATGTTCAGGGTGGTGTGGCTGTAAGTATTGCTTGCCTACTGACCTACATCTCTTATACATCTCAACACCAGCATTGAAGGAAGCACGAACAAGAGAGAACAAAAAAACGAAAAAACGAAAAAACAAAAAAACAAAAACCTACAGCACCTGGTATTCCCCGGTGGACTCCCATCCAAGTACTAACCAAGCTCAGCCTGCTTAGCTTCCAAGATCAGACGAGATTGGGCTTGTTCAGGGTGGTGTGGCTGTAGGTATTGTTTGCCTACTGACCTACATCTCAACACCAGCATTGAAGGAAGCAGGAACAAGAGAGAAAAAAAATTGAAAAGAAAAACCTACAGCACCTGGTATTCCCAGGTGGTCTCCCATCCAAGTACTAATCAGGCCCAGCCCTGCTTAGCTTTCAAGATCTGATGAGATTGGGCAGGTTCAGGGTGGTTGACTGTAGGTATTGCTTGCCTACTGACCTACATCTTTTATACATCTCAACACCAGCATTGAAGGAAGCAGTAACAAGAGAGAAAAAAAAAACACCTACAGCACCTGGTATTCCCAGGTGGTCTCCCATCCAAGTACTAACCAGGCCCAGCCTGCTTAGTTTCCAAGATCAGACGAGGTTGGGCTTGTTCAGGGTGGTGTGGCTGTAGGTATTGCTTGCCTACTGACCTACATCTCAACACTAGCATTGAAGGAAGCAGGAACAAGAGAGAAAAAAAACCGAAAAAAAAAAAAACCTACAGCACCTGGTATTCCCAGGTGGTCTCCCTTCCAAATATTACCCAGGCCCTGCTCTGCTTAGCTTCCAAGATCAGACGAGATTGGGCTTGTTCAGCGTCGTGTGGCTGTAGGTATTGCTTGCCTACTGACCTACATCTCTTATACATCTCAACACCAGCATTGAAGGACGCAGGAACAAGAGAGAAAAAAAAACCTACAGTACCTGGTATTCCCAGGTGGTCTCCCATCCAAATATTAACCAGGCCCTGCCCTGCTTAGCTTCCAAGATCAGACGAGATTGGGCTTGTTCAGTGTGGTGTGGCTGTAGGTATTGCTTGTCTACTGACCTACATCTCTTATACATCTCAACACCAGCATTGAAGGAAGCAGAAACAGGAGTGAAAAAAAAACCTACAGCATATGGTATTCCCAGTTGGTCTCCCATCCAAGTACTAACCAAGCCCAGCCCTGCTTATCTTCCAAGATCAGACGAGATTGGGATTGTTCAGGGTGGTGTGGCTGTAGGTATTTCTTGCCTACTGACCTACATCTCTTATACATCTCAACACCAGCATTGAAGGAAGCAGAAAAAAAAATGAAAAAAAAAAAACCTACAGCACCTGGTATTCCCAGGTGGTCTCCCATCCAAGTACTAACCAGGCCTGGCCCTGCTTAGCTTCCAAGATCAGGTGAGATTGGGAATGTTCAGGGTGGTTTACTGTAGGTATTGCTTGCATACTGACCTACATCTCCTGTCCTTTCTCTTTACTTTAAACTTAGGACCTTAAACACTGATTTCCTGTGAGTGATACACTGGAACCATTATTATACAACCCAAACACTGGAGCTTGTGAAATAGAAAGATTTGCTGCTCTAGGATTGTTGCATGCAATCCAAGTCTATTTTATCTGTATCTGTCAGCATTGAAGGAAGCAGGAACAAGAGAGAAAAAAAAACGAAAAAAAAAAACCTTCATCACCTGGTATTCCCAGGTGGACTCCCATGCAAGTACTAACCAGGCCCAGCTTGCTTAGCTTCCAAGATCAGATGAGGTTGGGCTCGTTCAGGGTGGTGTGGCTGTAGGTATTGCTTGCCTACTGACCTACCTCTCAACACTAGCATTGAAGGAAGCAGGAACAAGAGAGAAAAAAAAAAGAAAAAAAAACCTACAGCACCTGGTATTCCCAGGTGGTCCCCCTTCCAAATATTAACCAGGCCCTGTCCTTCTTAACTTCCAAGATCAGACGAGATTGGGCTTGTTCAGCGTGGTGTGGCTGTAGGTATTGCTTGCTTACTGCCCTACATCTCTTATACATCTCAACACCAGCATTGAAGGAAGCAGGAACAAGAGAGAAAAAAAAACGAAAAAAAAAAAACCTACAGGACCCGAGTATTCCAAGGTTGTCTCCCATCCAAATACTAAGCAGGCCCGGCCATGCTTAGCTTCCAAGATCAGATGATATTGGGCTTATTCAGGGTGGTGACCTACATCTCTTATACATCTCAACACCAGCATTGATGGAAGCAGGAACAGATGATATTGGGCTTTTTCAGGGTGGTGACCTACATCTCTTATACATCTCAACACCAGCATTGAAGGAAGCACGAACAAGAGAGAACAAAAAAACGAGAAAAAAAAACCTACAGCACCTGGTATTCCCAGGTGGACTCCCATGCAAGTACTAACCAAGCTAAGCCTGCTTAGCTTCCAAGATCAGATGAGATTGGGCTTGTTCAGGGTGGTGTGGCTGCAGGTATTTTTTGCCTACTGACCTACATCTCAACACCAGCATTGAAGGAAGCAGGAACAAGAGAGAAAAAAAATTGAAAAAAAAAACCTACAGCACCTGGTATTCCCAGGTGGTCTCCCATCCAAGTACTAATCAGGCCCAGCCCTGCTTAGCTTCCAAGAACCAATGAGATTGGGCATGTTCAGGGTGGTTGACTGTAGGTATTGCTTGCCTACTGACCTACATCTTTTATACATCTCAACACCAGCATTGAAGGAAGCAGGAACAAGAGAGAAAAAAAAAAGAAAAAAAAACCTACATCACCTGGTATTCCCAGGTGGTTTCCCATGCAAGTACTAAATAGGCCGGCCCTGCTTAGCTTCCAAGTTTTGACGAGATTGGGCTTGTTTAGGGTGGTGTGGCTGTAGGTATTGCTTGCCTACTGACCTACATCTCTTATACATCTCAACACCAGCATTGAAGGAAGCAGGAAGAAGAGAGAAAAAAAAAAGAAAAAAAAACCTACAGCACCTGGTATTCCCAGGTGGTCTCCATTCCAAATATTAACCAGGCCAGGCCTGCTTAGCTTTTAAGATCAGACAAGATTGGGCTTGTTCAGGGTGGTGTGGCTGTAGGTATTGCTTGCCTACTGACCTACATCTCTTATACATCCGAACACCAGCATTGAAGGAAGCAGGAACAAGAGAGAAAAAAAAAAGAAAAAAAAACCTACATCACCTGGTATTCCCAGGTGGTTTCCCATGCAAGTACTAAATAGGCCGGCCCTGCTTAGCTTCCAAGTTTTGACGAGATTGGGCTTGTTTAGGGTGGTGTGGCTGTAGGTATTGCTTGCCTACTGACCTACATCTCTTATACATCTCAACACCAGCATTGAAGGAAGCAGGAAGAAGAGAGAAAAAAAAAAGAAAAAAAAACCTACATCACCTGGTATTCCCAGGTGGTCTCCCATCCAAGTACTAACCAGGCCCGGCCCTGCTTAGCTTCGAAAATCAGACGAAATTGGGCTTGTTCAGGGTGGTGTGACTATACGTATTGCTTGCCGACTGACTTATATCTCTTATACATCTCAACACCAGCATTGATGGAAGCAGGAACAAGAGAGAAAAAAAAACGAAAAAAAAAAACCTACAGCACCTGGAATTCCCAGGTGCTCTCCCATCCATGTACTAACAAGGCCTGGCCCTGCTAAGCTTCCAAAATCAGATGAGATTGGTCTTATTCAGGGTGGAGTTGCTGTAGGTATTGCTTGCCTACTGACCTACATCTCTTATACATGTCAACACCAGCATTGAAGGAAGCAGGAACAAGAGAGAAAAAAAAATGAAAAAGAAAAAAACCTACATCACCTGGTATTCCCAGATGGTCTCCCATCCAAGTACTAACCAGGCTCAGCCTGCTTAGCTTCCAAGATCAGAACTGATTGGGCTTGTTCAGGGTGGTGTGGCTGTAGGTATTGCTTGCCTACTGACCTACATCTTTTATACATCTCAACACCAGCATTGAAGGAAGCAGGAACAAGAGAGAAAAAAAAAACCTACAGCACCTTGTATTCCCAGGTGGTCTCCCATCCAAGTACCGTTGTTTTTGGACGCCAATGAAGAAATGACTATGTTTTGCGATTTCTCCTGTTTAGAAAGACTTAGAAAGTTGATAATTGTGGGCAATGTTAGAAATGTCATGAGAAACAAGAATTATGTAAAAGAATTGATGTAAGTCATTGTTTCCAAGAGAAAGGGAGATCGGAGTGTAAAAAAGCGTTGTTTTTGGACGCCAATGAAGAAATGACTATGTTTTGCGATTTCTCCTGTTTAGAAAGACTTAGAAAGTTGATAATTGTGGGCAATGTTAGAAATGTCATGAGAAACAAGAATTATGTAAAAGAATTGATGTAAGTCATTGTTTCCAAGAGAAAGGGAGATCGGAGTGTAAAAAAGCGTTGTTTTTGGACGCCAATGAAGAAATGACTATGTTTTGCGATTTCTCCTGTTTAGAAAGACTTAGAAAGTTGATAATTGTGGGCAATGTTAGAAATGTCATGAGAAACAAGAATTATGTAAAAGAATTGATGTAAGTCATTGTTTCCAAGAGAAAGGGAGATCGGAGTGTAAAAAAGCGTTGTTTTTGGACGCCAATGAAGAAATGACTATGTTTTGCGATTTCTCCTGTTTAGAAAGACTTAGAAAGTTGATAATTGTGGGCAATGTTAGAAATGTCATGAGAAACAAGAATTATGTAAAAGAATTGATGTAAGTCATTGTTTCCAAGAGAAAGGGAGATCGGAGTGTAAAAAAGCGTTGTTTTTGGACGCCAATGAAGAAATGACTATGTTTTGCGATTTCTCCTGTTTAGAAAGACTTAGAAAGTTGATAATTGTGGGCAATGTTAGAAATGTCATGAGAAACAAGAATTATGTAAAAGAATTGATGTAAGTCATTGTTTCCAAGAGAAAGGGAGATCGGAGTGTAAAAAAGCGTTGTTTTTGGACGCCAATGAAGAAATGACTATGTTTTGCGATTTCTCCTGTTTAGAAAGACTTAGAAAGTTGATAATTGTGGGCAATGTTAGAAATGTCATGAGAAACAAGAATTATGTAAAAGAATTGATGTAAGTCATTGTTTCCAAGAGAAAGGGAGATCGGAGTGTAAAAAAGCGTTGTTTTTGGACGCCAATGAGCCAATGAAGAAATGACTATGTTTTGCGATTTCTCCTGTTTAGAAAGACTTAGAAAGTTGATAATTGTGAGCAATGTTAGAAATGTCATGAGAAACAAGAATTATGTAAAAGAATTGATGTAAGTCATTGTTTCCAAGAGAAAGGGAGATCGGAGTGTAAAAAAGCGTTGTTTTTGGACGCCAATGAGCCAATGAAGAAATGACTATGTTTTGCGATTTCTCCTGTTTAGAAAGACTTAGAAAGTTGATAATTGTGGGCAATGTTAGAAATGTCATGAGAAACAAGAATTATGTAAAAGAATTGATGTAAGTCATTGTTTCCAAGAGAAAGGGAGATCGGAGTGTAAAAAAGCGTTGTTTTTGGACGCCAATGAAGAAATGACTATGTTTTGCGATTTCTCCTGTTTAGAAAGACTTAGAAAGTTGATAATTGTGGGCAATGTTAGAAATGTCATGAGAAACAAGAATTATGTAAAAGAATTGATGTAAGTCATTGTTTCCAAGAGAAAGGGAGATCGGAGTGTAAAAAAGCGTTGTTTTTGGACGCCAATGAAGAAATGACTATGTTTTGCGATTTCTCCTGTTTAGAAAGACTTAGAAAGTTGATAATTGTGGGCAATGTTAGAAATGTCATGAGAAACAAGAATTATGTAAAAGAATTGATGTAAGTCATTGTTTCCAAGAGAAAGGGAGATCGGAGTGTAAAAAAGCGTTGTTTTTGGACGCCAATGAGCCAATGAAGAAATGACTATGTTTTGCGATTTCTCCTGTTTAGAAAGACTTAGAAAGTTGATAATTGTGAGCAATGTTAGAAATGTCATGAGAAACAAGAATTATGTAAAAGAATTGATGTAAGTCATTGTTTCCAAGAGAAAGGGAGATCGGAGTGTAAAAAAGCGTTGTTTTTGGACGCCAATGAAGAAATGACTATGTTTTGCGATTTCTCCTGTTTAGAAAGACTTAGAAAGTTGATAATTGTGGGCAATGTTAGAAATGTCATGAGAAACAAGAATTATGTAAAAGAATTGATGTAAGTCATTGTTTCCAAGAGAAAGGGAGATCGGAGTGTAAAAAAGCGTTGTTTTTGGACGCCAATGAAGAAATGACTATGTTTTGCGATTTCTCCTGTTTAGAAAGACTTAGAAAGTTGATAATTGTGGGCAATGTTAGAAATGTCATGAGAAACAAGAATTATGTAAAAGAATTGATGTAAGTCATTGTTTCCAAGAGAAAGGGAGATCGGAGTGTAAAAAAGCGTTGTTTTTGGACGCCAATGAAGAAATGACTATGTTTTGCGATTTCTCCTGTTTAGAAAGACTTAGAAAGTTGATAATTGTGGGCAATGTTAGAAATGTCATGAGAAACAAGAATTATGTAAAAGAATTGATGTAAGTCATTGTTTCCAAGAGAAAGGGAGATCGGAGTGTAAAAAAGCGTTGTTTTTGGACGCCAATGAAGAAATGACTATGTTTTGCGATTTCTCCTGTTTAGAAAGACTTAGAAAGTTGATAATTGTGGGCAATGTTAGAAATGTCATGAGAAACAAGAATTATGTAAAAGAATTGATGTAAGTCATTGTTTCCAAGAGAAAGGGAGATCGGAGTGTAAAAAAGCGTTGTTTTTGGACGCCAATGAAGAAATGACTATGTTTTGCGATTTCTCCTGTTTAGAAAGACTTAGAAAGTTGATAATTGTGGGCAATGTTAGAAATGTCATGAGAAACAAGAATTATGTAAAAGAATTGATGTAAGTCATTGTTTCCAAGAGAAAGGGAGATCGGAGTGTAAAAAAGCGTTGTTTTTGGACGCCAATGAAGAAATGACTATGTTTTGCGATTTCTCCTGTTTAGAAAGACTTAGAAAGTTGATAATTGTGGGCAATGTTAGAAATGTCATGAGAAACAAGAATTATGTAAAAGAATTGATGTAAGTCATTGTTTCCAAGAGAAAGGGAGATCGGAGTGTAAAAAAGCGTTGTTTTTGGACGCCAATGAAGAAATGACTATGTTTTGCGATTTCTCCTGTTTAGAAAGACTTAGAAAGTTGATAATTGTGGGCAATGTTAGAAATGTCATGAGAAACAAGAATTATGTAAAAGAATTGATGTAAGTCATTGTTTCCAAGAGAAAGGGAGATCGGAGTGTAAAAAAGCGTTGTTTTTGGACGCCAATGAAGAAATGACTATGTTTTGCGATTTCTCCTGTTTAGAAAGACTTAGAAAGTTGATAATTGTGGGCAATGTTAGAAATGTCATGAGAAACAAGAATTATGTAAAAGAATTGATGTAAGTCATTGTTTCCAAGAGAAAGGGAGATCGGAGTGTAAAAAAGCGTTGTTTTTGGACGCCAATGAAGAAATGACTATGTTTTGCGATTTCTCCTGTTTAGAAAGACTTAGAAAGTTGATAATTGTGGGCAATGTTAGAAATGTCATGAGAAACAAGAATTATGTAAAAGAATTGATGTAAGTCATTGTTTCCAAGAGAAAGGGAGATCGGAGTGTAAAAAAGCGTTGTTTTTGGACGCCAATGAAGAAATGACTATGTTTTGCGATTTCTCCTGTTTAGAAAGACTTAGAAAGTTGATAATTGTGGGCAATGTTAGAAATGTCATGAGAAACAAGAATTATGTAAAAGAATTGATGTAAGTCATTGTTTCCAAGAGAAAGGGAGATCGGAGTGTAAAAAAGCGTTGTTTTTGGACGCCAATGAAGAAATGACTATGTTTTGCGATTTCTCCTGTTTAGAAAGACTTAGAAAGTTGATAATTGTGGGCAATGTTAGAAATGTCATGAGAAACAAGAATTATGTAAAAGAATTGATGTAAGTCATTGTTTCCAAGAGAAAGGGAGATCGGAGTGTAAAAAAGCGTTGTTTTTGGACGCCAATGAAGAAATGACTATGTTTTGCGATTTCTCCTGTTTAGAAAGACTTAGAAAGTTGATAATTGTGGGCAATGTTAGAAATGTCATGAGAAACAAGAATTATGTAAAAGAATTGATGTAAGTCATTGTTTCCAAGAGAAAGGGAGATCGGAGTGTAAAAAAGCGTTGTTTTTGGACGCCAATGAAGAAATGACTATGTTTTGCGATTTCTCCTGTTTAGAAAGACTTAGAAAGTTGATAATTGTGGGCAATGTTAGAAATGTCATGAGAAACAAGAATTATGTAAAAGAATTGATGTAAGTCATTGTTTCCAAGAGAAAGGGAGATCGGAGTGTAAAAAAGCGTTGTTTTTGGACGCCAATGAAGAAATGACTATGTTTTGCGATTTCTCCTGTTTAGAAAGACTTAGAAAGTTGATAATTGTGGGCAATGTTAGAAATGTCATGAGAAACAAGAATTATGTAAAAGAATTGATGTAAGTCATTGTTTCCAAGAGAAAGGGAGATCGGAGTGTAAAAAAGCGTTGTTTTTGGACGCCAATGAAGAAATGACTATGTTTTGCGATTTCTCCTGTTTAGAAAGACTTAGAAAGTTGATAATTGTGGGCAATGTTAGAAATGTCATGAGAAACAAGAATTATGTAAAAGAATTGATGTAAGTCATTGTTTCCAAGAGAAAGGGAGATCGGAGTGTAAAAAAGCGTTGTTTTTGGACGCCAATGAAGAAATGACTATGTTTTGCGATTTCTCCTGTTTAGAAAGACTTAGAAAGTTGATAATTGTGGGCAATGTTAGAAATGTCATGAGAAACAAGAATTATGTAAAAGAATTGATGTAAGTCATTGTTTCCAAGAGAAAGGGAGATCGGAGTGTAAAAAAGCGTTGTTTTTGGACGCCAATGAAGAAATGACTATGTTTTGCGATTTCTCCTGTTTAGAAAGACTTAGAAAGTTGATAATTGTGGGCAATGTTAGAAATGTCATGAGAAACAAGAATTATGTAAAAGAATTGATGTAAGTCATTGTTTCCAAGAGAAAGGGAGATCGGAGTGTAAAAAAGCGTTGTTTTTGGACGCCAATGAAGAAATGACTATGTTTTGCGATTTCTCCTGTTTAGAAAGACTTAGAAAGTTGATAATTGTGGGCAATGTTAGAAATGTCATGAGAAACAAGAATTATGTAAAAGAATTGATGTAAGTCATTGTTTCCAAGAGAAAGGGAGATCGGAGTGTAAAAAAGCGTTGTTTTTGGACGCCAATGAGCCAATGAAGAAATGACTATGTTTTGCGATTTCTCCTGTTTAGAAAGACTTAGAAAGTTGATAATTGTGAGCAATGTTAGAAATGTCATGAGAAACAAGAATTATGTAAAAGAATTGATGTAAGTCATTGTTTCCAAGAGAAAGGGAGATCGGAGTGTAAAAAAGCGTTGTTTTTGGACGCCAATGAAGAAATGACTATGTTTTGCGATTTCTCCTGTTTAGAAAGACTTAGAAAGTTGATAATTGTGGGCAATGTTAGAAATGTCATGAGAAACAAGAATTATGTAAAAGAATTGATGTAAGTCATTGTTTCCAAGAGAAAGGGAGATCGGAGTGTAAAAAAGCGTTGTTTTTGGACGCCAATGAAGAAATGACTATGTTTTGCGATTTCTCCTGTTTAGAAAGACTTAGAAAGTTGATAATTGTGGGCAATGTTAGAAATGTCATGAGAAACAAGAATTATGTAAAAGAATTGATGTAAGTCATTGTTTCCAAGAGAAAGGGAGATCGGAGTGTAAAAAAGCGTTGTTTTTGGACGCCAATGAAGAAATGACTATGTTTTGCGATTTCTCCTGTTTAGAAAGACTTAGAAAGTTGATAATTGTGGGCAATGTTAGAAATGTCATGAGAAACAAGAATTATGTAAAAGAATTGATGTAAGTCATTGTTTCCAAGAGAAAGGGAGATCGGAGTGTAAAAAAGCGTTGTTTTTGGACGCCAATGAAGAAATGACTATGTTTTGCGATTTCTCCTGTTTAGAAAGACTTAGAAAGTTGATAATTGTGGGCAATGTTAGAAATGTCATGAGAAACAAGAATTATGTAAAAGAATTGATGTAAGTCATTGTTTCCAAGAGAAAGGGAGATCGGAGTGTAAAAAAGCGTTGTTTTTGGACGCCAATGAAGAAATGACTATGTTTTGCGATTTCTCCTGTTTAGAAAGACTTAGAAAGTTGATAATTGTGGGCAATGTTAGAAATGTCATGAGAAACAAGAATTATGTAAAAGAATTGATGTAAGTCATTGTTTCCAAGAGAAAGGGAGATCGGAGTGTAAAAAAGCGTTGTTTTTGGACGCCAATGAAGAAATGACTATGTTTTGCGATTTCTCCTGTTTAGAAAGACTTAGAAAGTTGATAATTGTGGGCAATGTTAGAAATGTCATGAGAAACAAGAATTATGTAAAAGAATTGATGTAAGTCATTGTTTCCAAGAGAAAGGGAGATCGGAGTGTAAAAAAGCGTTGTTTTTGGACGCCAATGAAGAAATGACTATGTTTTGCGATTTCTCCTGTTTAGAAAGACTTAGAAAGTTGATAATTGTGGGCAATGTTAGAAATGTCATGAGAAACAAGAATTATGTAAAAGAATTGATGTAAGTCATTGTTTCCAAGAGAAAGGGAGATCGGAGTGTAAAAAAGCGTTGTTTTTGGACGCCAATGAAGAAATGACTATGTTTTGCGATTTCTCCTGTTTAGAAAGACTTAGAAAGTTGATAATTGTGGGCAATGTTAGAAATGTCATGAGAAACAAGAATTATGTAAAAGAATTGATGTAAGTCATTGTTTCCAAGAGAAAGGGAGATCGGAGTGTAAAAAAGCGTTGTTTTTGGACGCCAATGAAGAAATGACTATGTTTTGCGATTTCTCCTGTTTAGAAAGACTTAGAAAGTTGATAATTGTGGGCAATGTTAGAAATGTCATGAGAAACAAGAATTATGTAAAAGAATTGATGTAAGTCATTGTTTCCAAGAGAAAGGGAGATCGGAGTGTAAAAAAGCGTTGTTTTTGGACGCCAATGAAGAAATGACTATGTTTTGCGATTTCTCCTGTTTAGAAAGACTTAGAAAGTTGATAATTGTGGGCAATGTTAGAAATGTCATGAGAAACAAGAATTATGTAAAAGAATTGATGTAAGTCATTGTTTCCAAGAGAAAGGGAGATCGGAGTGTAAAAAAGCGTTGTTTTTGGACGCCAATGAAGAAATGACTATGTTTTGCGATTTCTCCTGTTTAGAAAGACTTAGAAAGTTGATAATTGTGGGCAATGTTAGAAATGTCATGAGAAACAAGAATTATGTAAAAGAATTGATGTAAGTCATTGTTTCCAAGAGAAAGGGAGATCGGAGTGTAAAAAAGCGTTGTTTTTGGACGCCAATGAAGAAATGACTATGTTTTGCGATTTCTCCTGTTTAGAAAGACTTAGAAAGTTGATAATTGTGGGCAATGTTAGAAATGTCATGAGAAACAAGAATTATGTAAAAGAATTGATGTAAGTCATTGTTTCCAAGAGAAAGGGAGATCGGAGTGTAAAAAAGCGTTGTTTTTGGACGCCAATGAAGAAATGACTATGTTTTGCGATTTCTCCTGTTTAGAAAGACTTAGAAAGTTGATAATTGTGGGCAATGTTAGAAATGTCATGAGAAACAAGAATTATGTAAAAGAATTGATGTAAGTCATTGTTTCCAAGAGAAAGGGAGATCGGAGTGTAAAAAAGCGTTGTTTTTGGACGCCAATGAAGAAATGACTATGTTTTGCGATTTCTCCTGTTTAGAAAGACTTAGAAAGTTGATAATTGTGGGCAATGTTAGAAATGTCATGAGAAACAAGAATTATGTAAAAGAATTGATGTAAGTCATTGTTTCCAAGAGAAAGGGAGATCGGAGTGTAAAAAAGCGTTGTTTTTGGACGCCAATGAAGAAATGACTATGTTTTGCGATTTCTCCTGTTTAGAAAGACTTAGAAAGTTGATAATTGTGGGCAATGTTAGAAATGTCATGAGAAACAAGAATTATGTAAAAGAATTGATGTAAGTCATTGTTTCCAAGAGAAAGGGAGATCGGAGTGTAAAAAAGCGTTGTTTTTGGACGCCAATGAAGAAATGACTATGTTTTGCGATTTCTCCTGTTTAGAAAGACTTAGAAAGTTGATAATTGTGGGCAATGTTAGAAATGTCATGAGAAACAAGAATTATGTAAAAGAATTGATGTAAGTCATTGTTTCCAAGAGAAAGGGAGATCGGAGTGTAAAAAAGCGTTGTTTTTGGACGCCAATGAAGAAATGACTATGTTTTGCGATTTCTCCTGTTTAGAAAGACTTAGAAAGTTGATAATTGTGGGCAATGTTAGAAATGTCATGAGAAACAAGAATTATGTAAAAGAATTGATGTAAGTCATTGTTTCCAAGAGAAAGGGAGATCGGAGTGTAAAAAAGCGTTGTTTTTGGACGCCAATGAAGAAATGACTATGTTTTGCGATTTCTCCTGTTTAGAAAGACTTAGAAAGTTGATAATTGTGGGCAATGTTAGAAATGTCATGAGAAACAAGAATTATGTAAAAGAATTGATGTAAGTCATTGTTTCCAAGAGAAAGGGAGATCGGAGTGTAAAAAAGCGTTGTTTTTGGACGCCAATGAAGAAATGACTATGTTTTGCGATTTCTCCTGTTTAGAAAGACTTAGAAAGTTGATAATTGTGGGCAATGTTAGAAATGTCATGAGAAACAAGAATTATGTAAAAGAATTGATGTAAGTCATTGTTTCCAAGAGAAAGGGAGATCGGAGTGTAAAAAAGCGTTGTTTTTGGACGCCAATGAAGAAATGACTATGTTTTGCGATTTCTCCTGTTTAGAAAGACTTAGAAAGTTGATAATTGTGGGCAATGTTAGAAATGTCATGAGAAACAAGAATTATGTAAAAGAATTGATGTAAGTCATTGTTTCCAAGAGAAAGGGAGATCGGAGTGTAAAAAAGCGTTGTTTTTGGACGCCAATGAAGAAATGACTATGTTTTGCGATTTCTCCTGTTTAGAA
>JAVHZZ010000310.1:0-7500 GCA_036250195.1 Mixophyes australis | reverse complement strand
AACTGGGTTTTCGCAAAGCGCTACCAATAGATCGCAAGGTTTGCTAATAATTAGTATTGGTAGGCAGTGCGATCCGGTCGCACCGTTAGTGCGAATTGGTGAAGCAGCTAGGAGGAATTATACTGGAAAGGCAGGTTGATTGTATCGACTTTGCGCTCCCAGCGATAATAAACTCAGCAGATTTTGTGGTTTAGCCAGGGTATCGAGGAGCTGATAGCCCTTGGGGCCCACAGTGATATTTCTGTATTAGGGATCCTCGCCAGGGGCGAGAAAAGCGAGTGAACGCGGCTAAAGGAAATACGTTCACCGAGGATTATAGATCTCTAGCGGTGAGTATAGCAACAGAGTTGAAATTATTAGGTGGAAAGAACAGAGCATTGCGGTGTGTCTGTATTTCACATTTGGCCGGAAGGAACAGAGCATTGCGGTGTGTCTGTGTTCCGGGTAGAAGGTATATTGATTGTTCAACATGGGTGCTAAGCATACGCTAGAGATGGTCAGTGTACTGCCTAAGGAAGGCCCTATTGGTTCAGCGAGGTTTCTCATGTGTAAGAAATATGGTGCATATGCAACTGTGTATTGTGACACGTGGGTCGGGATGACCAAAGCTTGTGATAGGCCTTTCCCAACAGTAGGGAGTTTTAATGCAGAGGTACTGAGTACTGTAAAAGATAAAATATGGTTGATCAAGTCAACGAAAAAGAGAAATAGACATAATGATTGTTTAAAATTGTGGCAAATGGAAGGTAACACGTGGCAGAGCAGCGAATGCAAACCGGAAATAGGCGTGGCGAAAAGCGCGCGCAAGGCGGATGTAACCATTGAGAAGCGTGGCGAACTCAGCGCAAGCGCGCCCCCGCCACCTTATGTGGCGGGAGGGGTAAGTACAGCCGTTGTTAAAACTGAAAATAGAAAAATTACTAAGTTGTACCCTGTTTTAAATCAGTTTCAATCAAGTGTATCTGAAAACGAAGATGAACCTACTGTGATTTCGGCCATTGCCCATGCTGTTAATGTACTAGAGGCTCAGCGCAAGTATGAGAAAATGGCTGAGATAGGTGAGAGTAGCGTGATCACTAGGAGTGAAAGTGTTCTAAATCTAGGGCCTGTAAATCCTGTAGCGTCCCCTGAAGTTAGTGTACCAGAGGGTGTGTTCCCGGTCCGCACAATATCAGTTCCCAATGGGAAACCGGATAAGGATGGTGTAGTTCCTTTAAGAAATGTTACAATGCATTGTCCCTGGACTAGATCAGAATTACGTTCCATTATGACTGAATTCCCAGATCCTAGAAAAGAGTTAGCTAAATGTCAAAAATTTGTTAAAGACTTAGGGAATGCTCATGAACCAACCAGTAAGGATTGGCGGGTAGTGTTGAGGGCGTGTCTTCCTCCCAATACTAACATACAAAAATTTATTGGAGATTGTTTGTTGGAGGAAGATGACACCCTGACTGATGAGATTAACCAACGGAATATAGAACAAATTGTCAAACACTTAGCCATCTGTTTTCCAGTAGTAGTAAATTGGAGTAAGATTTTCACCATTAAACAAAAGGATAGTGAAACTGCCTCAGATTACTTTGCTAGAGCTATAACAGCGATTGCACGATTTACTGGGATATCCAACATAAGTGAGGACCCACATCACAGAGAGGTAGCTGTAGGGGTACTGATGGATGGCCTTAGGGAAAATTTAAAGACGAGAGTACAAACCACATTACCTAATTGGAGAGGCGTCACGGTAGACTCCCTTAGGGAGTCTGCTGTGGAGCATGACAAGAACCTTTTTAGAAAAAGGGAAGAGAAAAGTGATAGGTTAATGACGGTAAGTATACAGGCTCTAGAAGGGGTGCATACACGACCACCAGCATACAACCCATATAACAGGAAACCTAAAGTGATCAGGTGTTTCAACTGTAACGAGGAAGGACATTACGCTAGAGATTGTAATAAAGAAAGACTCAATACACATAGGGGTGGGTCACATAGATATCCTCCAAGAAAGGATTCACATAGACTAGAAGACTCACATCTACCCGCGCATATTACGGCAGCAAATGCTGCGCGGGAAATCACTAGTCAGCGCTAGGGGTCAGGTCATACCTGTAGTCTACAGCCAGTGAGGTTAACTGAGAGTCAGAGTGAAGAACCAACAATGATAGTTGACATAGCTGGCAGGAAACAAACTTTTCTTGTAGATACAGGGGCGGCCCGATCTGTGATAACCTCTCCTTTCAATCTACAGGTGACCAGCAAAACTATTCCAGCTATAGGGGTGACGGGAAAAGTGTTACATTATCCTCTAACTAAACCCGCCGAAGTTACTATCGGGCCTCTGCATACTAAGCATTCGTTTCTCTTGGCTGCAGCGGCTCCTACTAACTTGCTAGGGAGAGACTTGTTATGTAAAATGGGATGTGTCATATACTGTACTTCAGATGGTGTGTTCCTAGATATACCCGAGAGGGTTGCACATGAGGTACAGGACATATTGGACACCCCTCCAAGGTTAATGTTACACTCTCCTGTTATAGAACAAAGTCCATCTCAAGTAAAGGGGATGTTGCTGGAAATACCAGGTTCCCTATGGACCAGAGATGGACAGGACACTGGACTGATGGCAAACGTAGCCCCTGTCATGGTCAATCTAAAAAGTGGTAGGATAGCTCCAAAAATCCCACAGTATCCATTAAAACCGGAGGTGGAACTAGGGGTATATCCTGTTATTGAGAGGCTGTTACAACAAGGGATTTTAATTCGTACAGCCAGTACAGCAAATAGTCCCATTTTCCCTGTGAAGAAGAGTGGGGGGAGGGGCTATAGATTAGTCCAGGACTTAAGGGGAATTAACAAAGTTGTTGAGAGCCAATTCCCCGTAGTGCCGAATCCAGCTGTCATCCTCATGCAGATTCCACCGTCTGCCAGTCATTTTACTGTCATTGATCTATGTTCTGCTTTCTTTTCAGTCCCTCTTCACCCTGACTGCCAATACCTTTTTGCATTCTCCTACAGGGGAGTGCAATACACATGGACCAGACTACCCCAGGGGTTCATTGACAGCCCCAGTATCTTCTCCCAAGCCTTACATGACTGTTTGCAATCCTTTCAACCCCACAATGGGTCTGTTCTAATTCAATATGTGGACGATTTGTTGTTGTGCTCTGATTCTTTTATGTCATGTTTACATGATACTAAATTGTTGTTGCTTCATCTTTCACAAACAGGGCACAAGGTGGCAAAGGATAAATTACAGCCATGTCAGACTAAGGTCAAATACTTAGGACACTGCCTCACTAAGGGGCTAAGACACCTGACAACCGACAGAATTGAGGCCATACAACACATGACCCTGCCGCAGAGCCAGAAGCAGATTCGTACTTTCTTGGGGATGTGTGGATACTGTAGGTCCTGGATCCCAGGTTTTTCTATTCTGGCATTACCATTGCAGGAGCTAGTCTCTTCCTCAAAACCAGAACGTGTCGTACACACAGAAGAGTCGGAGCAAGCGTTCTTTAATCTTAAAGATAGTCTGACAAGAGCACCTGCATTGGGAATACCTGATTATGAAAAGCCTTTTGAGCTATTTTGTACAGAAGCTGATGGCTGTGCAGCAGGTGTCCTCACACAGAAACATGGTGACGCTAGCAGACCGGTAGCATACTACAGTGCACAATTAGACAATGTGGCAAGGTCACTCCCAACATGTCTCAGAAGTGTAGCAGCAACGGCCCTTCTAGTAAGTAAGAGCGAGGATGTAGTATTAGGACATAATTCAACCATCTATACACCCCATGCTGTATCAGCTCTGTTAAATTCAGCCCAAACCAGACATGTTTCTTCAGCTAGATTCACAAAGTGGGAACTAGCCCTGATGGCACCCTCAAACATCACCATCAAACGATGTAGCACCCTAAATCCAGCTACATACCTTCCGTATGTGTCTCAAGAGACACAAAGGGTGGGAGGTGAGGAGACCCTGGTTGATGATGAGTTAGGCAAGAATACTGACACGCATGACTGTATGGAACACCTGAATCAGACCTTTACTGCAAGGCCCAACATACGTGACACCCCCTTAGAAAATGTAGATTTTACGTTTTATACAGACGGAAGTTGCCATAGACAGACAGAGACAGGAGAGCTATGTACTGGTTACGCTGTTGTAGACGATCAGGATGTGGTAGAAGCTAAACCCCTTGGTCCACCTCACTCAGCCCAGGTGGCGGAACTAGTAGCACTAAGGAGAGCGTGTGAATTGGCAGAGGGTAAATCAGCCAACATATATACTGACTCTAGGTACGCCTTCGGGGTAGTGCATGATTTTGGGGCCCTTTGGCGTCTTAGAAACTTTACGACAGCAGCAGGTACACCAGTGGCACACTCACAACACATAAAAGGACTTCTGACAGCGATACAGTTACCCAGAACAGTAGCCGTCATAAAGTGCAAAGCCCATACCTTTGAAGAAGACCCAGTGTCATTGGGCAACAACAGGGCAGACGAAGCTGCTAAATGGGCAGCAGGGCAACCTATGACTGTATCGACCGAGACTATGATGGTTTTTCAGACATTAGACACGCAGAAATTAATTGAAATGCAAGATTTGTGTTCCCTGCAGGAGAAGGCGGTCTGGAAGGCGAAGGGATGTGGTCAAGAGTCCTCAGGACTCTGGAGGGATGGACAAGGTAAGCCTGTAGCTCCCCGAACATACTATCCAAGCCTGGCTGAAGCAGCACACGGCCTGACTCACCTGGGTAAAGAAGGTATGTGCAAACTGGTGAGAGCATACTGGTGTGCTCCCGGATTTTCCTCTCAAGCTGGTAAGAAAGCAATGTCATGTCTTACTTGTTTGAGGAAAAATGTTGGGAAAACTATTCCAACTGAGCCATCCCACATCCCTCCTACAGACGGACCTTTTCAGGTAATACAAATTGACTATATCCAATTACCACCGTGCAGGAATCTAAAGTATGTGTTAGTGTGTATTGATGTGTTTTCCGGTTGGGTAGAAGCATATCCGGCAGCCACTAATACTGCTGTGTTCACTGCAAAGAAAATTGTACAAGACTTTGTGTGTAGGTTCGGTATCCCTAGAATCATTGAAAGTGATAGGGGTACCCATTTCACTGGTGATGTCTTCCAAAATATGTGTAAACTCATGGGAATCAGTAGCAGACTTCACACCCCTTACCGACCACAAGCCAGTGGTAAGGTGGAGAGAGTAAACGGTACTATCAAGAACAAACTAGGTAAGATAATGGCTGAAACTGGGTTGGCATGGCCTGAGGCTTTGCCGTTGGTCCTCCACAGCATTCGAACCACTCCTAGACCTCCTCTTAATCTGTCCCCCTTTGAGATACTGTTCGGACGACAACCTCATTTGATCGTGAGTCCACAAGACGACTTAAAGTGTAATAATGAAGTGACTGTACAATATCTTATAAGAATGAGTAGACAGCTGAAACAACAACAACAAAAACTAAAAATGCTGTCACCTGGTATGCCAGAGACGAACTGTCATGATGTTGAACCTGGAGACTATGTTATGATCCGCAATTTCTTACGTTCAGGTTGTTTAACAGACCGTTGGGAAGGCCCGTACCAAGTGCTGCTGACCAGTACTACATCACTGAAGGTTGCAGAGAGAGACACTTGGGTCCATTCCACCCACTGCAGGAGAGTCCATAACCCGGAGAAAGTGCAAGACAAGACTCAGACCGACGACATAGAGCTGTCACTTGTGAGCCTGTTCCGGGAGACCTAAAGCCTGCAGTTGAGACACCTGAACCAGAGACGTTGCCTCAGAACTATCTTTCCAGCAATGGAGTGGCGGTTTTTGTTTTTCTTTTGTTCCAGGATTTTCCTTGTTTTTACTTTTTCTAGGACATTCTATTTTTGTGAAGGAGGATGGAGGACGGAGGAGAGTTCTGGGAGTGATACGGATGAAATAGAGGCCGAAGAAAAGTTAATAGGATATCCTGAGCAGCCCATTATCAAACTTGGTCCAGGGGTTATGAAAAGGTCTGCTAGCTCAGGAACTCATAGGCAGTGTGAGGGGCTATTGTCTGATGAGTATTGTATCTGCAAGTTTTGCAACTCCCTAGTTGACGAGAGATGCATCCAACGATGCCAGTCCCCCAGTACGCTGAATATAGGCGGGCATCCTTTGGAGGATTATCACTCCCTGGTGGGTAAGGTGCTAAACCAAACTGAGTGTTGGGTGTGCTCTCACGTGCCTCAAGGGCAGCATAACATAGGACTAGTGCCATTCCCGCTAAACATATCCGAAGTACTCGAATTAAGGGGTGGGAGGCCCATAGAAGGGAGGTACAATAACACTAGGTCCCCTAGTCTGACGCTTCGACAATACTCCATAGGCAGATCGTTGCTGTGCCTAAACATATCTCATGCAAAGCGCCTGGAGAATTGGGAGGCTGACCTATCAGATCAGACAATGGCTCGCCACACTCATTTTAGAGAGAGACTCACAAGGTCACTACTAGGCAGGAATGCTGATGGAAGTCACAAGTTAGGGCGTATAACCAAACATAAGAAGGTATCTATTGGAAAAGTCTCTACAGATAAATGTGAAAATATCATTAATGCCGACACGTGTCTAGAGCAGATGGAGACACTAGGCATGGGTAGTTTTATCAAAACTCTGTGTGATATAATTCATGGGCATACTGTTCCTTATGTTCTCCCTGATGATGTGTATTTTGTTTGTGGGAGGAAAGCTTATTCCTGGGTGACTCCGAGTTCCAAGGGCTTGTGTTTCTTAGCTAAACTGGTTCCTGAAATCATGACTATTACTCATGAAGAAATGGTAGATATTCACAAGACTACATCACCACCATACATACACACACAGTATGAACACCGTGGCAAGAGAAATATGATTCCTGGTGAGGAACCCATAGCTACAAAATTGATTAGTGAAACTGCTGGTTTCCAAGTTATGGTTGCTCTAGATCTCACCAGGACCGCTCGGGGAACATTAAACTTTAAATATATCCAAGACCTAGCTAAATTAATAGATAATATCACCGAGATGTATGATGACACTTTCAGGTATACAGGAAGGGAGCTACAAGCGTACAAAAAGGAGTTGGTGCAACATAGACTGGTACTAAATTATCTCACCTCTATTACTGGTGGGTACTGTGTGACACTGGCCACCCAGTTCGGTGTCAAATGTTGCACGTACATTACTAATAATACGGAAGACCCTAAAGAGGTTATAGACCGGAAGATGGATGAAATTTTGCAGCTGAAATGGGAATTTCGAAAGAGCCATAATTCTTCGTTATATGAGGTCGGGGAAAAGGTGGCGGGTTGGTTCTCATGGTTGAACCCAGCAAAATGGTTCTCCGGTCTGGGGGAGTGGGCACAGGAAATGATTGCGAGTGTAGGTAAGCTCCTTCTCCTTATACTGGGTGTCATCTTAGCAATTGGTTTAGTTGTCAAATGTGTTCCTACTGTGTTGAAGTGTGGAAAACG
>JAVHZZ010000309.1:0-85000 GCA_036250195.1 Mixophyes australis | reverse complement strand
TTAGTAAGAATGAACAAATAAGGGGATAATTATGATCTTTGCAAACAAAGTAAACGTGCATTGTAAATATATTATGTTGAAAATAGTAGTAGGCATTAGGGTAAAAGATACACATATCAAAATTTATAGAAATAGAAAAAGGAATAACAGAAAGAGAAAGATAATAGTACACAGGTATTAAAATAACAAGGGTAAAATAGAATAGAATAAAATTAAAATAATATATTAATGGCAATTAGTTTAAAAGGAAAAAATAGTGCAAAGCGAAAAAATTGAGCAGATAGGACACTAAACTGTGAGATATGCAGGAGTCACAAATAAGAGAGAGATCATTTTGATCAAAAGTACTGAAATAACAATAATAGAATAAGATAAATAATTATAATAAACTATAGTATACTTATAAAATAGTGTACAATGAATAAACAACTGAAATTAAGTAAGTAAAAATCAAAACTGTGACCAGGGCAGGAGTTTTTGCAAACACGTTTCGCCACTTCGATCTGCCTACTTCCACCCCACTACCACATACACCATCTACAGACCTGGGTTGTGTACAACACAACCACTCCAACCACCTACAACAGCTATGGAGAGATAAGCATGGCTACTAAGAACTATTGTAGTGCAGGTAGGGAGACGTAATCTAATTTTCAGATAATTGAGGCTGCTGTTTAGCATTATAGAATCTTATAGTGAAGATGTCACAAGTTATGAATATTAGATAGGGCTGGCATTAAGCATTGTATTTAATTATAGGCAGAGATTTATGTCACATGCTACTGTATATATATATATATATATATATATATATATATATATATAATGTCGTGAACATAGAGAACTTACAGTTATTTATAAGGGTTAACCCATCACATAATTGTGGGGTATAAGGGAAAAATCATAGCTGCAGTGTAAATATGTTATATCAAATGAATCCATTGATAAGTTTAGCTACTAAGGTGTAAATATTTACAAATCCCAAGGCGCAAATGTATCAATTTTAATGTGAGCATTATTTGATAGCTTCACAAATATAAAAACAAATAAAACTTAATAAAAAGTTACAAATGATAATTCAACGCGTTTCACCTCAATGTAGTGGGGGTTCCTCAGGGAATCAAAATGTGTAATAAATGTGAAATGATTCATTACGCAGGGAATCAAAATGTGTAATGAGTGTGAAATGATTCATTACACATTTGAGTGTTTGAAAGGCGCAGTTTGGTTTGGATGGTCAGCCGTCATGGGTGCCAGTTGGTGTAGTCTCAGTATGTTGGGTTTTATCTGGAGACATCTGTTTTGGGGTCTGGCATTTAGTGCAGGAGGTAGACACTGTAGTTTTGAAAATAAAACATTTTTCAGAGATATCCATTTTATGATCCTATCAATGTAGTACGCACCAGTGACATCACTGAATCAACAAGTGAAACTAGGACATTGGTAATGTTTTTGTCACTTCTACTTTTTGAAAGATTCTGTATTTCGGTAAAAATAATGCTCAGATGAAATCAATATAGACCATTGAGAACATGTCACTCAATTATACAGCTCTAGTCACTCATCGGGGAAAAGTTCTGCCCAACGTACACCAACGGGAGGTCCGAACGGGACCTCAACCTAGTATGTATTCTGGGATCCAATGTTACTACTCTGTGAACTCTTCATCCAAATCCATCCAGTGGAAGGCTCTGAACAGGCTCCCCGGGTAAAAGTTCTCCCCAACGTACAGCAACGGGAGGTCCGACTGGGACCCTAATTCCCCTAAAACCTGGCCAGGACTCAACAGAACCACCTCACATTGGTTTAATCCCAATTGGTGCAGGGATGTCCAAATGTATAACCGGACAGAAAAAACAAACAAACATACCAATGATTTTTATATATAAGATGATGCAGATTATATATAGAATGAATTTATAATAATGTCTTTGAACTTCTTGGCACAGCTAGTAACTCTGTATTTCCTTTTCACTACAGGCAGGGGCGGATTGGCCATAGACCTTACAGGGAAGTTTCCCGGTAGGCCGATGGCCTAATGAGGCCACCTGGAGACCACCTCAGATTTTCCCGGGGGGCAAGTTTGGATGCGGTGGGGGGGGAGGCACGTACAGGAAAGCAATCTAAAATATTGGTGTTCAGTGGGCAGCAACAGGCAGCCAATTGCTAAGCTCCCACGGTGCTGTTTGGCAGACAGGAAGTCTGACTTCACTTCCTGTCTGCCTGATGTGAGAAGAGACACTGCTCAGAGCAACTGAAGGTAAGTGAGGGGGGCTAAGTATACTATACTATACTAAGGGGGGGTCTTATACTATACTAAGGGAGACTACCTATACTATGCTATACTAAGGGGGGCTGCCTATACTATACTAAGAGGTGGCTGCCTATACTATACTAAGGGGGGGCTGCCTATACTATACTAAGGGGGGACTGCCTATACTATACTATACTAAGGGGGTCTGCCTATACTATACTAAGAGGTGGCTGCCTATACTATACTAAGGGGGGGCTGCCTATACTATACTAAGGGAGACTACCTATACTATGCTATACTAAGGGGGGCTGCCTATACTATACTAAGGGGTGGCTGCCTATACTATACTAAGGGGGGGCTGCCTATACTATACTAAGGGGGACTACCTATACTATGCTATACTAAGGGGGTCTGCCTATACTATATTAAGGGGGGGCTGCCTATACTATACTAAGGGGGGGCTGGCTATACTATACTATACTAAGGGGGACTACCTATACTATACTATACTGAGGGGGACTACCTATACTATGCTATACTAAGGGGGGCTGCCTATACTATACTAAGGGGTGGCTGCCTATACTATACTAAGGGGAGCTACCTATACTATACTATATTAAGGGGGACTACCTATACTATACTAAGGGGGACTACCTATGCTATACTAAGGGGGACTACCTATACTATGCTATACTAAGGGGGTCTGCCTATACTATATTAAGGGGGGGCTGCCTATACTATACTAAGGGGGGGCTGCCTATACTATACTAAGGGGGGGCTGCCTATACTATACTATACTAAGGGGGACTACCTATACTATACTATACTGAGGGGGACTACCTATACTAAGGTGGGCTGCCTATACTATACTAAGGGGAGCAACCTATACTATACTAAGGTGGGTTACCTATACTATACTAAGGTGGGCTGCCTATACTATACTAAGGGGAGCTACCTATACTATACTAAGGGGAGCTACCTATACTATACTAAGGGGGGCTACCTATACTGTACTATACTAAGAGGGGGCTGCCTATAGCAGACTATACTATACATTTGCCCTGCATGGCTTTAGAGATGACCCACTGTGTGTAAAGTCATCACATCTAGGTTTTCCTAAATGTTACTACAACCAAATTCCTGTAGTTCTAAATCCCGCCTACTTTTGTGTTGACCCCACCTACAGTTATTTTGGTCCCGCCGACATGAGGCCACTTCAATAATTTTTTCCAGGGCCACTTTAAGTTCCCAATCCACCCCTGACTACAGGTTTATGTTAAATACGGATATGATGGCTTCTCAGGTTTACTCACAAGAACCAGGGTTTGCTTATACAAATACTTGTTTTCTCACTATTTCTGCTCTCCGAGTATTTCTTTCTTTCACACAGAGGTTTCTCCTCATTGCTTTTCACATATACTGCTCTTACCAGATCAGATTCAATAAATTTTCTCCTTCTCACATAGATCTGTCTCCTCTCTCCATGTAGGAATCTCCCAACATTAAAATCGTTAAAGCCTCGAATGGTTCTTTTATAACAGACGCAATTTCTCTCTGTTTTTCTGGTGTCCAGTAAAATCATTAATTTCTCTCTGACCACCAAAACCGACAAACTCTCTCTCAAATCCCAGAGTGAGACCCGACACGCCGTCTCTCCCCAGGATTTGAGAGCTCCAGTATCCTTCCCGCCGCTGAGGAGTCTGGGAAATGTATTCCCATCCCACTCCATCTTCTTTATTTGTTTTTAATCTCTGCTCGGTGGCGGAGGTTACACACAATTAGGTTTTCTATCATTTTTAGGGGGTTTTATTATTATTATTATTATTATTATTAAAGTGGAAATCCTCTTTAACTATACCGTAAAAATCCCACAAATCTGCACAATGTCAATGGGAGGATGATCCTTTGATTGAGCAGATATTATTCATTCAGCTCTTTGCCCAAACCACTGCCACATATGACAGATGTCAGTCCGTTATCTTCAAACGTTTTTCTACCACGCATTAACCAGCGACACGGATTTGCTTCCTTCTCTAGAAATTGTAAATGAATTATCTGTCTCTATGGTCTTCTTCAGTAATTTATGTACGCATTAACTAAAACTTCAGTTTATCTGACTTGACTGAGACTATTGATTCACAACACACCATGTCTTCAGCTGAGACACTCCATGTCATCTTGAGGAATTCTGACAACAAAATATAGGCATTAAGTGCTACCTAAATGTAATTTTATAGATGTTTTGTAAAAGTAAATATTTTTGAACAATGTCTTTCATAACCATTTAAGTGAGGGTTTTCTTTTGTAATGATAAGTAATGCTCTTTTGTTGCTCCTTTTGATATGGATATTAAATTCACACAAAACGGAAGTTGAATTAAAGCTGGTTATAAAATAGTAGTAGGATGCATAATGCATATAATATATATATATATATATATATATATATATATATATATATATATATATATATAGACAAATTAAGTTGTTTTTCTGCTTCTTAGACAGTGTTGCTCAAGGTGTATGGGGAAACATGTCTAAAATATATAATATAGCGTAACTTATCTAAACTGAAAATGTGTCCTCCATTGTTCACGATGGGAAACAGGGAAGCTGTGGTACAGTAAGTCTACGCCAGATAAGATGTGGCAAGGTCTACTTGGATTTATGCCTGTATCTGGGGGATGTTGAGTGATCCTGTCAGGTGGAGTGATATTATTGGTCTAAAGTCTTATATGATGTTTTATCTACGTATCAGTTTGTGATTTTAGGGCATAAAATGCTTGCAAAGTTAATATGAAATTACCATTGCTCTAAATGAATCGAATGGTCTGTATTGCGCATACAAGAATAAATTGAGAATATACTGAAGAGACTTTGTTTTTTTGGGGATTATTTCTGAAAACTGCCAATACACCTTCTATACATGATGCTATGCAGCCTGAGCATTTAGGTGTAGAGTTTCCTTTTAAACATGTCGTATTCCAAATGCATTGCCTTCCTTGCCTAACTGGAACCATTCTGCTCTGAATGGGCAGGGTACCAGGGGAACAAAGTCATCATGGTGTGCAGAGATAGCTGCAGTGGAGCGACCCCGTTGCATCATCCTGCTGCATCATGTAACGGATGTAATTATTTTTCGAAGCTATTGGATATGGGACTTTAAATATAATGAAGTCAGTGAAATTGCACCGAGACGTGATGCAGTTGGGGACCAGCCCTACAGTACACTCCACAGTGGCCACCTCTGTACGTCAGGTCTTCCTTTCTAGCTCTTAGTTCCTTGAGGTTCCCCGACACATGAAGAAAGGACCCAACTGGAGACACAGCCACTGTACTGCTACAGGAGGGAGTGTGTGGGCACAGGAAGCACTTTGTAAAATATATGTGATATCCTGGAACTGTGATATCACTTCAATAACACTGTTAGGACCATGTGACTTAATACGCATGCGCCATTTGGTCTAGGCTGGAACCAGGGGCGGATCCAGACTATTGCTATACCCCGGGCGATTTTTTTTTTTTTTTGGGGGGGGGGGGGGGGGGGGGATTTAGGCCCCGCCCCCTTTCTAATTTCTAAGGCTGCCGGCGGCTGCACAGTATGTGAAGGTCCGCTCGGCAGTGACAGTGTTCTGCCCCGCTGTTCTGATTGTGTTTAAAACACAATCAGAGCAGCCGGGCAGCACACTGTCACTGCAGAACGGACCTGCACAGTGTGCAGCCGCTGGCAGCAAGCCCCTGCTAGGGTGGAGCGATCGCCCCGATCGCCCCCCCCCCTGGATCCGCCACTGGCTGGAACTAGACACAGAACTTCAGTTGAGCACTACAACTCACAATATACTTTGGGGGAGAATAGGAGAAAGGAGATGGCATGAGCCATGACAGTTATTGATTATGCAGAGCTCAGAGGGTGTCAGTTGATAGGCAGAAGTTGATAAATGTGGTTGGAGAGTGAAGTACTACAAGGAGGTGTCAAAGAGGAGACCATGAATGAAAAGTAAAGATAAGAGTAATGGGGTAATAATAAAAATGATAAAGCTTGTCAGTGCAGCAGCGAGAGTTATATAATAATGAACAACTACAAGAACAGAAGAAAGCAGAGTGTAAACAAATAATTATTTACATATACTAGTGTTCAGTGTGAAGCATGACAGAAACAGAAGTGATGCTATAGTGAAATCCAAAGTATCTAGCGGTAGAGATAAATCGGTGTGTTTCCAGGAGAGACTTAGAGAAAAGACAGATAAGTAAACACTGCAAACATTACACCTCAGTGACGTATGTCATCTTTTTACCTGTATAGTACTATGCTCACATTGTTGAGTAACTTTGTGTTATATGGAATAAATTCAAGAGAATTATCACTCGAGAGAACTAATTTGTCGTAACCATCAGTAAACTACTATAGTTATGCAAAATCCTTATTTACACAAAGCACAAAGACATCATTCAAGAACTGTGAGATATTAAACACATTAAAAGACTTAAAGTGTTATAGGGAAATACCGAAAAAAGTGTCTCACTTCCAAGATCCATAACTATAATTCACTGTGAAAAGAATCATTCAGCCGTGCTACGTACATCAAGTCCAACAACTAAAGAACATTGTATTAATGATAGTTTCACTGTTGTGTTACATTGTCCTTAGATGCTTCATGTATCCATCTCTCAACTTTGCTGTCTCATTCTGCAGATTGTTACTGGCTAACTAATTTGATCCATCTCATATCCTACTGTCTCTCATGCTGTCTTTCTTCTCTTCCCCTGATCCCTTTCCTAGTACTCCTGCACTCTTCACCCACTCATTTTCTGGTCCATCCTCTCCCCTTCTATTCTTCTCCCTACTCCCTTGGTCTTTTACCATGTCTCCTTGTTCCTATCCAATACCCATCCTCACCCCCTTCCTTCCTTTCTGTCACAGTTCCAGCCCAACCCAATGCACCAGCAACCCCGCCAATCTCATCCACTTCCCCCTCTCTATTTCTCCTATGCTCTCTGGAATTCCAGATCCATCCACAACAAACTGCCCTCTATCCATGACCTCTTTATCTCCAACTCTCTTGACCTACTTGCCATAACAGAAACCTGGTCTTCTTCCACCGATACTTGTTCTCCCACTGCTTTCTCCTATAGGGGCCTCTCTTTCACCCACTCAATCAGATCTGATAACCGTCCAGGTGGCGGGGTGCGCATCCTTCTATCCCCCAGTTGTACATTTCATGTCATCTCCCCTGAGCCTGTCCTTTCCTTCTCCTCCTATGAAGTCCACTCTATCTTCTACTACATCCATATCCATGTCTTAGTCATCTACTGCCCCACTTCCCAATTTCTTGATAATTTTGCTTCCTGGAGTCCCCACTACCTCTCCTCAGACCTCCCTGCCATCAACCTAGGTGAGTTTAATATTCCCATCAGAAACCCCACAGACCAAGCACCCATCAAACTTCTTGCCCTTTATTCCTCTTTTGGCCTCTCACATTGTACCTCTTCCCCCATCCATTGTCTCGGTCACTCACTTGACCATGTCTTCTGCCATCAATGTGCTCTTTCTGACTACTCCAACTCTCCATTCCCACTCTCTGACTAACATCTACTGCACTCCTCCCCACACTCATATCTACCCTTACTTGTTGCGGTCTTGATGCTTTTGGTCCTGCTATTTTGGCCTCTTAGCTTGAAACTGTCCTCTCCCCTCTATCCACCCATGTCTGTCCCAACCAGGCAGTCTCGCTCTATAACCACATCCTCACCACTGCACTTGACTCTACTCTCCCACCTCTACTGTCCACCTTCACCACTCTAAACTCCAACCTTGGCACTTCAGATTTACCTGGTTCCTTCCAAAATACACACGTAATGCTGACCACCACTGGAGAAAATCTTGTTCCTTGGCAGACTTCCTTCATTTCAAGTTCAACTTCATTTCCTTCATTTCATCTCAAACTACAGTTCCACCCTCTCTCTCGCTAAACAATCCTTCAAGTCTCTTATCTCTTTACAATCCTCCAATCCCCGCTGCCTTTTTTCCACATTCAACGCGCTCATTTGCCCCCCCTCCTTCACTCCCATCCTCCCTTACCGCAACTGCCTTTGCCTCCTTTTTCATTTCCAAAATTGAGGCCATCAGACACAAAATCTCTTCCTCTTATCACTCTTCTGCCACCCCTACCATTCCATCCTCCTCTCCCTCCTGCCACCACCTCTTGTGCACCTTCTGCCCCCATTACAGGTGACGAAGTCCATTCTCTTATATTATCCTCTCCACCATTAACCTGCCACCTGGATCCCATCCCCTCTCACATTCTTTGCTCCCTTTCCCCCAATGCCTGCTCCCACCTTGCTCACCTCTTCAATCTGTCCCTCTCCAGTGGAATCTTTCCCTCATCCTTTAAACATGCTCTTATTTCACCCATTCTTAAAAAACCCAATCTTGACCCCACCTGACTCTCTAACTATCGCCCCATTTCTCTTTTCCCTTTAAAATACTTGAGTGACTTGTCTACAACTGTCTCAGCAGCTACCCCTCTGACAGCTCCGTCCCTGATCCTCTCCAATCTGGCTTCTGTCCCCTCCACACCACAGATAATACCTTGACCATAGTCACCAATGATCTTCTCTGGGTGAAATCTAGTTCTCTCTGTTTATCCGTCTGGACCTCTCTGCAGCCTTTGATAGCGTGTTTGAGCCTGTGCTAAATATACCCCTTGCACCCCAGTAGTTGTGTTAAGAGTTGTAGTGTTATTTGTTTACGGTATTGTACTGTTATACTATGCACTGTCTTGTTGTTTGCCATCTGTATGGCGCTGTGGACCTCATGTGCAGCCCTGTAAATAAAGGCTAATAATATTTATTTTTTATCACAAATCAGAAATCATAAAAGTCATAAAAGACCCGATGCATTTCATACCTGGAACGGCCTACTTTTCCCCAACTCTCTCATCCACCAACTAGGGATCCCGGTTGCATCCTCCCATCAACAGACCTACAGACCTCAGCCCCTGTGCAATGCTTCCATGCCAACCAATACAAGCAGTGGTCCACAGCTATGGTGATAAGTATAACTTTATTTCTACTAGGTGGAGGAACCTGTGTTCCCACTGTATACATACGCTCTCCCACAATAGCAAAACGCAACAGTTCACCAATAACTAGTGCTTATTAGCCACTTTCCCTTTTTTCTATGGATAGAATGGTAGTGGAGTGTCAGTTTGGTATTCTGGACTCTGGATCCGTTCAATAGATGTTTAGAGGAACAGATCCTCGGGGAGTATTGTAACACACTGGCAAATGGTAGTAGCACCTGGAGGGTGAGTAGATGACAGATGCAGGATAAAAATACAATCATCGGTTTAATGATGACTGGATGAGTAACAAGAAAGTCTCGATATATATATACAACAGGAGCGTAGTACAAGGTGAACAGAGCCACCGGCAATATCATGGCAATGAGAATAATCAGCAGGTAATCAAATATGGCATAGAAAGAACAGTCCAGCAAACAAGTGGCAGCAGGTGTATGGTATCACAGTAAACGGCACACATCAGAGGAGAGAGTAACAGTCCAGGCAGCAATATAATCACAACCGATGTGGCAGGAATCCAACCCCATACAATGCCTTAATATGCTTAGATTACACAGGATCATTACAGCCAGAGAAGATAACAACAAGCAACTTGATGATACGACCTGTAGTGCCACTGAGCCACCGAGGCGAATGAGAAGTAGATGAAGCTTGAACAGGACAACTCTGATATATGACTTGAAAGGTAGTGATCTCCGTTAAGCAGCACGGCCCGTGTAGACAAATGTAGTTTAAGCGATCCAGCCCGTAGAACAGGACTACAACTGAGGCAGGTGCAGCTTGAGCAGTATAGCCCGTGGAGTAGCACACAGCGGGGACAGGTACAGCTTGAGCGGTATAGCCCATGGAGTAGTACACAGCAGTGACAGGTACAGCTTGAGCGGTATAGCCCATGGAGTAGTACACAGCAGAGACAGGTGCAGCTTGAGCGATATAGCCTGTGGAGTAGCACACAGCAGAGGCACTGATGATACAAGTAAGAGCTCATGGAATAGGTAACTTGATCAACAGACACTGAGGAAAGGGAGGAAGTGCCTTTTCAAGTCTGGAGCCCAAAACAGGAACCAATAGGAATCTTATGAGAAGTAGACAGGTAATCAGTCTGCACATGCACAGATCAGGACTTAGGGATTTGAGGTCTGCTAATGAGAAGCAGGTGAATGTCTCAGCCTTTGTCCATGGAAGCCGAATGAGCAGCGTGTGACATGGAGAGGGCTGCAGGAGATGAGGAAAGAGTGACGTAGAGGAGATGGTTAGAGTGGACTACAAAGGAGAAGAATGAAAGGAAGAGCTCAGTGGAGATGACATGAAAAGGTACAATTCAGGGATAGAAAGATTCCCACCCCGCTGCCTGGGTTGGTCCATCAGATCTGATGGAGATGTTGAAAGAGAGGCCCCTATAGGAGAGAGCAGTGGGGGAAGCAGTATTGGGAAAAGAAAAACAGGTTGCTGTGATGGCAAGAAGGTTAAGAGAATTGGAGATGAAGAGGTCATGAATAAATGGCAGTTTGTTGCTGGAATTCCAGAGAGCACAAGAGAAAGGAAGAGAGCGAAGTGGGGAGATACGGATGAGATTGGTGGGGTTGCTGGTGCGTGGGAGTGGGCTGGATCTTGGACGGATTGGATTGGATTGGATGAACAAAAGTATATTGGTTAATATTGTTTTACCGTGCGATTGCGATCAGTATGCCACGTAACACGTGGCATGGCGCGATCACATGGTAACATACGCACGCACACACTAGCACTTTAACATTCAGTTATTTATATATTTCATATTTATATTGGTTCCATTCCACAGTGATTTATGAGCAGATAGTATTTAGTTTATTATTAGTTTATACATTATGATTATATGTACACTTTAGTGTTATTTGAGGTTCAGGTTGCAGGAACTGTGTCATGTTTAGTATCATTTTAATCCCCTATTCATCAGCAGTTGTCCAATTCATTCGCTGAAGAGATCGCTTATTGTATACTCTAGTTATTGATGTTAGGGAATAAATGTTTAAAGTGATACCAACTGTAATATGCTAATAGACTAGTTGAAACTGGATTCTTGGCAGGAAAGTCAGAGCACATCCCCTGGAGAGATAACCCCCACCTTTGGATATTTTGGTTTGAACTGGCCTATGACCTGCAGTACACTGGACCTTCCTGAAACCTGGACCAATAGAAGCATGCCACATCATCTGCATTGTTTTCTCTGTAACACTGAGTGTAATTAATACAGCTCTAGCTGTTACTAAGTCAGTCATTCTCTGACCACAGTATTCTGGAGTGAAGAACTGTTACTGGTACCAGTGGAGCGCAGCAAGCGCATGTGGGCACGGTATGTATTTTATATTTGGTATTGGCTGTACTGTATTATAATTATGTATTGAACTGCTAAATTTTGCATTTGCTAAAATAAATAATTTTGTGCTTTGGAAACACAAATCGCTTAGACAATGCTTATTGGAAAATGATAGAATTACTTTAATAGTATATAATCTGTTGAATAAGTATAAACCTATTTTAGGTGAGAGAACTTGTATATTACTGCGTACAAGAACTCTAACAAGTTGTCTAAATCTTTTTGTGAAACTTTGTGTTCAAAAAACAATGAAAACTATTAGAAATACAGTGGACATTGTAACCATGTGAGCACACAATCACCTTAAATAATCACATTTATTTGGATCTAATCAATCTCTTTCTGAGAAAAACATAACATAATGGATGACAGCGAAAAAGTACATTGTGATGAGTATGTAGTATATCTAATGACTTATTTTTATTTTCTGTTGAATTCATGTGACCATATATAATGTATGTAATCTTGTAATGTAATCTTAAAGTGTGCTTTGCTAGATAACATGAGTTTCAATTTATGCAAGTGTCAATTATCTGCTGAAATAAGCCAGACCAAAATAGATAAGAATCACACCAGGTCTTAACTAGTAAGTAGTAACTCTGATTTTATTTCCTATTCTATTTTCTGAAACTCATTTGTGCAACATATTGTATGTCTTGTTATTCATATTTGTAAATAAACCTTGGAAACATTTTTCAGATTAAATAAATTTAATCTAGTGTATTCTCCGTGATTTTTTGTGAACTTACAAAGCCCAGGGAGGCTCATGCTACATGTGTATGTGATTTAAGTGTGAAACATTAATAAGTGGTTAAATACTGGTTGTTTTTAATGTAGCACACAAATACTTAATAGCTTATTTGTACGCTGAAATTTAAAGATGATCTAGGACATGCCCTACCAACTATAAATCTGCCATCACATTTTAAAGTTACATCCCCCTCCAATGCAACATGGTTTTGCCTTACTTGCTTACGTTTGCTTAACTTTTCTTAATGAATCAGGCCCAATGTCACTAAATGCTTCACTATCTTTAACTATTTATTTTAATAATTTGCGAGGAAATGTCAAACATACAAACATATAAAGTTTGGAAATAATTTTAAGTTAACAGAATTTTAATTATTGACTGTAAAACAGATGACTAATTGGGTCTCATGTCTTTCTAATCTTCTTTAGTTGAATTTGTTTATTTGCTTTAATTCACAATAATGTACTTACATTAGTATTTTCTATGTATATGCTAGGTCACTGTTTAATATGTAGAAAATAAAAACAAACAGTTGGTAAATACTATACTAACGTCATTCTGAATGACTCTACATATGAAATCTATTTAAATTTGTACACATTGTGAACGCCCTTAAATTTATTGTTGCTATAGCTAACTATTTTGTAAATGACTGTATTGAGGTGAGTTACAAATATTAATTGTATGACTAAATAAATATGTATGAAATATTATCTTGTGATGGTTTTCTTTTAAGCAATTCAACTGAAATACATAATTATTATAATTTATATGTCCCAAAAATTCTGCAGTGCCATATTCCAGCAACATAGTAACCCAACAGGCAAAATAAAGGACTTTTAAGAAGCCCAAATGCTAGTATAGCAAGATATAAAGGAAACCACTGTACATAATGCAACAAGTGTGGTACAGGACATGTAGGGCGGGCTGATTCTAGAACGCACAGATGGACGTGTTAGGATCAAACAAGAGGACAGGAGGAGAGAGGTCTCAGCTCGCAGGAGTTTACACTCTAATTGGGCCACATATGAAACTGCAAACCTTCAACCTCGTGACACAAATGTTTGTACATCTCTTTTTCCAGATTTTACCTGTTTGCACAGATTTGCATAAATCTTAGTGTGCCAAGATGGGCAATTGCAGGGGTTCTAATTTAAGCAGCTGGGTGTATCCTGGCAGTTATTGATGCTCAGATTTAGACTGCAAAATGCCTTACTCTGCTCCCACATGCTAAAACAAGAATTCATGTAGCATGACAAGAGATTACAATTAGCTTTAGATGGTCAAGAATGAAAATTTGTAGATCATTTTGGGGGTTATTTCCAACCCAGAGTCAGGGAGACTTTTTACCCAACAAACCAGCATAATCATTTGCTTGAATATGGAGAGGGCAGGTCTGTTCTATGCTTTAAATGGGCTGTGTTCTGCCATTCAAATGTCTCCTTACTGGCCCGACTTATTTGAGACATGAATAAGGCTGGAATGAGCAGTATTAAAGGAGCTGCTGGTAGGGAAGTATCGGGAGAGTAAAGCAGGACCTACCTCCGGACTGTCTGGAACAGTTCCCCAAAGACAGCTGGCAGACTGTGCTGCTCTCATCTACCTGTTCTTCACAACCTGCTGCTGCTGGTGACTTGAGCTCAATTGCTGCTTGTCTGGGCCCTGGAATGTTGTGGCCTCTTTTTGAAAATAAATAAGTGCTATTCACTTACTGGAAAGCTGAACCCTGTAAGGCCTCCTTCTCCCAACCAGCCCCAAAATTAAACCAACTAAAACTATATTTAATCAATAGGCCTAGCCCACATCATTAAATTACTAGCTTCCACATTTAATGCAGAGACCCCACATTGCATTATTAGTCCTTACAATATATAGATAGCCCTCACATTTAATAAAAAGTCCCCCTAGTAAATGAATAGCTCCATCTGCTGATACATTACATGACTAGCCATCACATTACATTAATACCCTCTGTGTTACATTAATAACCCCACTATATAGGCATCCTGTCCTATGACAGAGAGGCAACTGGGCCACTCGAGACAAAGGGCTGATCCCCACTAAGATCTGGCCGGCCACACCAGGCCCTGTACTCTCTTCCCACCATGCCAGCATAACTGGGGGTGCAGGTTGGACCCATAAGTCAAGGGGGTAGCGCTGGGGGACACTTGACTCAAGGCCCCATGTGCACTGCATACCCTTGACCTATGGTGGATATGTCAATGCAGACCATCACTACATGCAAAAGTGGCAGACATCCAGTTAGCAAGTAGTTAAAGGACTTTATGATAGGCTCAATGCACACCATGGGCAGCGATGTTTTAACTGTCTGGGCTGTGGCAACAGACATACTATCTAAAAATTCTAGGAACATTTATAAAAACTGGTGAAAAGCAAAAGGATGGCTATAGCAATCTATCCGATTCCGTCATTCTTATAGCTCAGTTCGGGAAACTAAATCCTGTCTCCTGGGTTGCTATGGACAACTCCGCCTTTTTCCTTTACATCAGTTTTCATAAATGTTCCCATTTATCTCTGTTTGATAAGGTTGTGCAGCAAAGCCATGGATTCATCTCACACAACTGGATTGTCAGATCATGGGCATGCCTAGTGAAAGGACTGATAAACATAAAAAGGTGTAAAATCAGTTCTTCGCAGTGGAGAACTTTGAAATAGGCTGTGAAGTTTGGGGAGTTTTTTTTCCTTTTATTCTCACCACACACATACAATGGAATTTAAGAAAGAAAACCAAGTACAGGCTGATAGTTGTGTAGTTATTTCCCAACTGTTTAAACAGATCCCAGCAGTGACCCAGACAGATCTTGTCCAATCTGGTCACCCACGTGTAGTGAAATAGAGCTGTAATCCTGTAGTTCACACCAAGCTCAACCTGTCTGGCTGGACACAGCCACACACAACCAGACTAGAACAGTAATACACTGGCAAAACCTGGACTGAGCCTTTCATGATTCATATCTTGTGAAGTTTAGCAAATCAAGAGATTTTTTTTTGTGTTCACTTTTCAGACTGCAAAATATTACATTGATTTTTATATGGTTATTGTTGTAGTCACAGAATGTCAACATGTTGGGTGACAATAGGTCATGACAAAAGCCTTTCAGTGGTTTGTCATTGGCAGTTGTCCTACTTAACCACCAACCTATAGACACTGCCAGTTATTAGTGCCCATATCTCGTTTGCAGCACAAGGAAAACCAACAGACCACTGGACGTAAACTGACAAGAGCTACAGACATCAAATGCACCTTCATTGATCAGAAACTAGAATTGCAATGATGGGAAGGACACGGCAACTATAAAAAAAAAAAACATAGACCTGAGTTTTCAGTTACTATGTAGTCCAGGGGTCGGCAACCCCCGACACGCATGCCAGACGTGGAACGCTGACCACTTTTGTTTGGCATGCTGGTACTAAAGCCGCTTCAGTAAAGCAACCGATGGCGGCCGAAACAAAGCTTCTGTGCATGCGCAGAAGCTTCATTACGGCCATCATTGGCTGTTTTATTGAAGCAGCTCCCAGGTTTCTGGAAGAAGATGAGTTTCTAAAGGTAAGTAAGAGCAGCAAATTGAGGGGCACATATACTTGGCATACTATGACTTTCTGGGGGCAACAGTGGCATAGTATGACTTTCTGGGGCCACAGCTATGTGTCACAATATGAATCTGGGGCACAATTATGAGGCATGATGTGAACTTGGGCACTAACTATTGTGCGGCATATTTTTTTTTGCTGGTCCTGTTAAGGCCCCACAGGCAGGTCCGGGCCTTATCTCAAGTTAAAAGTACCTTTTATCACTTTATCACTTGTGGGTGTCGCTCACACCCGCTACTGTAAGGAAGGGGGGGGGGGGGGAGAAGAATCAGTAGTTGCTAAATCCCCTTCAGCTCAGGTACCTTCAGATGTCAGGTCATGTGACTGCAGAGGTCACATGGTACTTAGTGCGGACGGGCTGCTCGATATCTTCCCATCTTGTGTGCTCTGCAGTGGAGAATAAGGTAAGAAGAAGGTGTGTTGCATCCATACACCCAGCTTCACTGGATTTTATCCGGCGCTCTGATAGAAAAAGGTTGCCAACCCCTGGTGTAGTCTATACCACAGATATTCTGTTAATGCTTTATCAGCCATTCACCTGATCCAATGACATGCAATTTCAATTATTTAAACGACCTCCCCCCGGTCCCTCTCATCGTTCTGCCTGTAACAATTTAAGGTGGATGGGAAAATAGTGTTAAATGCTAAAGTTTAAGGAACTGTGTTAAACACCATTAAACATATCATGTACAGTACATGCAGAGAGCACATTATGCAATACCACTAGCCTGTAGTTACAACAGAACAAGGGGCAATTGGTAAAATTAAAGAAATGTATTAATTATATTAACATGGAAAAAATAAAATAAAAAGTGTGAACAGTAGGAGCTGGGTGACCATCGTTTGGTTCATCTTAGCGTACCACAGTTTCATCTGGGAGCTGCCTCGCTTACTGGCGTTTTAGCTTTTCCCGTCATTTAGTGCTCAACTAAGATGAAAGAAGCAAGAGTTCTCTCCACCTGCAGAACGGAAACAAAGCATATTAGCCAACTGACCAGACATGTACATTGCATTAACAATCCTCTGGATAACTCACACACCATATGCCATGCATTGTCCAAGTAATGGATTTAGCAAAAGGTTTCCCAAACCCTCCAGTCCATTGCTCCCCTCTCGAAATGTGTGGACTTCCTCAAATCAAAGACCTACCAGCAATATCCACAATGACACAGGACAGTTGCAGGAGGTCAGAGCAAAAGTTATACAATATTATATAGCAACATTAAAGATCAAAGTAAGAACAATGCCCAATAACCCATTTTAATGAGGATTCTGGAAATGTTGGAAAAAGTCGGTCACCCATCAGACCATGAACAAGTGCTACTGTGAGTCAGAAAGGACCCAGACACCATTGTATTGCTTGTGGGAAAATATATGGATTTATCCCCTTTCCCCTCTTAATAAACCACTGAATATCAGAAAGTGGACCTTGATCTGAACATTCTTAATACTGCAAGACTTAGAAGGTGAGCGTTTCGGCAGCTGCATTAGTCAGTGTATAGAAATAAAATGTATTCATGAACGTTGTTACCAGTTTTTGCATAAGGTAACCTGTCCTAGGTGTACTGGTCCTACGGGTGTGAAGATGTAACCTTATTCCAGAAGCCCATCAGTGTTGTACATGAGCGGGTTTGTGCAGTTTCCAGACTGTAACACAAGTGTCTGGTCACACCTGCTACATGCTGTGCCCTTCAAGATCTCACATTTCATATAAACAAAACAAAGGCTTTAGACGATTAGGCACTTTGATGTCTGTGCTACAGCTTCTCAAACATTGTAATCTGCAGCATATAAAGTCATTCTCTTTACTCCTTTTAATTGGGTTATTGCAGTACGCCAAGATCAGGTGCAGGAGTCATACACTCAGCAGTAACACCCACACTCACCTTCTCTGCTCACACATCCCTAATGCCATTAGTTTCCCAGGGCGGCTTCAATGGCATCCACAATTTTCAGCAGCTTTGCATCCCCGTCCACAAAACCGTCTCCGTTCTAATAGATACAAATAGAGAACAGTTAGAGGATTACTATGTGATCAGAGACCAAATTAACGACCATTAAACCCAAAGGGTTGTGCCTTATTCCACAATCCCAGCAGCTGACCATGTTCCTACACTTCTTGCAGAAAGGCCATTACTTTCCTTTGACTACTTTTTCCCCTTTCGTATACAATACAGAGCTCATCCACACATTTAAGGCCTTCAAAACCACAGCAGCCACCACCCATCCCCAAGAAGCTGTCTGATCCAATCATTCTCCCTTGCTCCCATTGCCAAATGACATTTCCCAGTTATCCTAGACTGCAGCTGCCTGTTATTTTATACTCGTCGATGCTTTATAGGTGGTTGCCCACTATTGGACAACACCCTGTTTTGATCAGACATGTTACTGAATCCAAGACCAGTTTCCTACTGCGAGACTACAGGATGACCAAATCCATCCTCCTCAATACTGCTGCACAGAGAAGCTGTATTCTGTACGACTGAAGGGGACCTTGTGGATTCCTCCTGGACGGAGCTCAGAACACGTGTTGGATAGGGCTGGATGAGGGAAGTGATGGCAGACAATAAGTCTTTGAAAAGGTCTCTTCAGGGAAGTTCCTTAGCTGTCCTGTGTTCTCATCAATTCATTGTCAATATCTCCCACACATCTTCACTTGTGGTGGATCAACCCCAAATATTCATATGCTCAGTTAACTTTTTTTTTAATCTAACAAGATAGTTAAAAAGAAGCTGGTATCACAGAAGTAAAATCTAACCTGGAACAGGTCCCATCCGGCTAAATGCAGGGTGTAAATGCATCATTTCTATTTGCATTTTTCAGTTCTGTGTTGAGTTGTCAATGTGGTTATGTCTGCCAGGAAACTAACTATGACCTGGGGCCACAAGCAATGAAATTATTTCGAAAGTCGTTCAAAAGTGTCGATTGTCGGCTCATTTGGTTGGTCGTTCTGTTTAATATTTTCTGATCAATCACCTAACGATCATGTAGTGTGTATGCACTCATGATTGCGATCTCCATAGAGTTTACAGAGTCGTGCTCTTTTCAGCCGATGCTAGCAATGAATGTAGAAGTAATAATTCATTTGTTTGACTCTGAAACGAGTCATTCTCATTCAGAACGCAGAAGCGAACGAAATTTCTTAGGACATGTGGATAGCTATAACAAGGCGGTTTTAAACAGTGTGAAAAGAATGAATATTGTTCGGTCATTCTCTGAAGACTAGAGGACCAGATAAAGGGCACACATCTGAAGGTAAATCGTGTCAGTGTGTTTGGATGAATCACCAGACTGATCGGACTTTCAGTCGTAGGTTCAATTGTTTGAGATAACACATGGTCGGTAAATTGTTCAGTGTACCCAGCCTTAGTCAACCTGTGGAACTAAAGAGACCCAGAACAGATAGGCAATCTCTTGGCTCTGTGCAATAGAAGTTTATGACCAGATTGAAGATAACAGCAACATTATTCCATAGTACATTTGGGTGTTCAATGACCAGGCTTTCAGATGTGAAAACCATTAAGTATTGCATTTACACTTCTGTAGTAGAAAGAACTGCACTGCCTAAACTTTCCTTAGAGTCAGAATAGTTCTTGATAATCAGAAGTAGATAACCTGATAGTGACTTTCATAGGTAATTAGTACTGACTAAACTCCATGATAGGAACTTTAGTCTTCACCTTCTGCTGTTCTAGCACCACTGTGTGCTATGAGAGGTGATGGATTCACATAAGTGATCCGAGTGGTGATAGACATGCAATATGGCAGCTTAAAGTGAGCAATAACTGGAGGATTTATTATTAGATGAACTTACTTTAGGATATGTAGTGGTTTACTGGACATATTTAATGACTCACTAACACACATTACCCAAGGAGGGTTCCCCCCAAACATGGTCTATGCATGCCTACATGGAGGAGAACACCCCTCCCCCCACCACTTTACACTTCGAGAAGTAGACAGCCCGTACTCTTTATAAACAGAAGACCCAGCAGTAGAGAGAAGCCCAGCCCATTACCTTCTTGCTATGCACAAGCTCCCCATTAACCGTCACTTCAAACCACCCTGTTGCGGTTGTGGTACCTTCCGCATCCTGAAACATACAAGTTACAGGTATAACATTTTTTCAACACGCAGCCAACAGTTAAGCATTAGAGAGCAGGATAGTGAACTTACACATTTCAGCAGGCCCGGGAACTGTGCGTCCAGCTCCTTCTTCAACTGCTGAAACTAAAAAAAAAAAACCAAAAAAAAAAAAAAAGAACTGTCACATATTATACTACATCTGCATCAATCTCCTACAGTTACAAAGAGTACCTAGCTCAAGACACAGGAGTGTATCACAGTAACTATATAGTATGCCAATACTTGGTCATATAACATCCTACAACAGAGGTACAAGTTTTTACTACGCAATAGTGTTCATTAAATGCAATGTTTATGTTTTACTTATTGACTTGTGAAAACTAATAAAGCTTTACTTTACAAAACCTATAATGGCTAAAGTCTTTATAGCTTAAAGTGAAAGGGCTTTAGTAGAATTATTTTAATGCTTCAATGTTCAGTGCATTGGGGAATGCTGTGTTGTATGTACAAATAACCACATGAAAAAGTACAGCCATGGAAGACTGCTTAATGTTTTGACAAATTAAAAGAAACTTTTTCATAAGCTAATACAGCCAAGTTATACCCATCCCTTAAAGCCACACCACCACCTACCACAACGTTTTATTAACAAAGTCCTATCCAAGAGTGGAGCCCACAGGGGCTTCCCCATGTAGCAGTGTTTGGTTTTCCCCTAGGGGCTATGCTAGTTCCGTAATATTGAGTGTGAGCAGGAGGACCAATCACAAGCTACAATCTCCTGATTGTCATTTTTGATTGGTCCTCTTGCTCACACCCTTTCCCCATTTTTAGCCAGAGCAATGAGTACTGCAAAGTAGCCCCCAGAAAAGTTTCTGCTAAGAGGACAATCCAGGTTTTGGTCTCAGAGAAGAGAGCATTAGTAAAAACCATGAAAGAAGCAACTTACCTTGGGGCCATACCCTCAAGCACCACTAGGAGAGAAGAATAAAGAACTTTAGATTAGAAGTCATTTAAAGCAGATCAATGATATTATGAAGTGCTACATAAGGAGAATAAAAAACAAATTCTAAAACAGCCATACAGTAGCCAAACCAGGTTTCCAAGCTTTTTCTTAACATTTTTGAAGTTCAAAGTACCAAGGCTATAAAGTCTTAAAATTGTGTGTACATGGAACTGACAAATAGCTTAATCTAGTACCCTCCCTAACCTATAGCACACTGAACAGTAGCTGGAGGTACTAGAGTGAGAAGCCACTGTCTGTCCAAAGAGGAACACAGAACTAGTTATAGACTGGAGATATTACCTAGTTTTATAATACAAAGCCAGATAACCATAAATTAGCACAGACATAGGGAATTCGAATGCAGATTTAATTCAGGGTATGCAGTTTGCATGTTCACCCCATGCTTGGGTGGGTTTCCTCCCATATACCCATAGGTTAATTGGCTTCATAAAAACCTGTGTGTGTGATAGGGAAATTAGACTAAGCTCCAATGACACAGGGACTGATGTGAAATATTACATTCTCTGTACAGTACTACATGATAGAACTGGCACTACATAAATACTGTTCAAAGAGTGTCAGTCTAGTTTCTATTTAGCAAACTAGACAATTTAGTGTGGTAAACATGAATCAATAGGAGAAAACACCCAAAAACAAAATAAAAGTTCAATAAATACTAAAAGCAAGCTTAGATATGGCTACATATTTCCATCTATTGATCACTCGGACAGACATTGGTGACGTCCGTTACAAATTCAGTAAATGTTTCCCCTCTACTAGTACTCAGCTTAAAGTTATACATTGCTTTAAAGTATTAGTTTACGAAAATAACCTTAACACCCGCAGATCAGTCAAAAATCCAGGTATAAATAATAACATTAAACAGACTCTTACCAGTACACAACATAGATCTCTACTTTCTGTTCGCCAGACATTATTGCACCTCTGTGTTTTTGTTGCTGGACACTACACACACACTAGATGACACTGTACTACTGACTTCAGACCCAGCTGCTCAGCTAATAAATGTCTGCTGGCCACGCCCTTTCCCCGGTTCAACGTTCTGACTGTACCAGAAAGCAGAGGGGGAAGTTAGGACTGTACCATTCTATCCCTCAGCCAGAATAAGGCAGCGGGCAAATATCACATCAAGTCTGCAGTGCCTTATCTATATTACACCAACAGCATACTAAATATCATTAGTTTTGGCGTTGGTTTTAACACCCAGAGAGAAGATCCACCTCCCATATTGACCACAGATTGTGTTTTCAGGATGAAAACTTCCAAAAGAGGATTGGAAAGTCGATTTAACGAGATTATCACAATTGCCAGAATTATCTAACTGTTAGGCATGGACTAATGTATTATGGATTTGTATTTGGAAACTTGTATCCTCTCTTGCAGAACGGATGAACCGCACAGTACAATGTTTCTTACTATGTGGCCTATTTATTAAACCTCATTTTCATGTAAAAATTAGATGCCAATTAAAGTATTTCTCTAATCTATCAACAGTGCATCGCAGCAGATATCTGCTGCTTTGCACTTTTCTTCGTAATACATAGCAGTCCCCATAGATGTCTATGGGGACTGCTATGTACCGCAATTTAAGAATGAATGAAAATCCTTTTACATATATGGTAATGTACGCCAGCTCAGGCAGCCGTACATTACCGTTTCTGCTATTTTTCAGCACTGTTCAGCTCTGCTCCGAAGAGCAGAGCTTTACAGCGCATGTGTGGAGGGATCACATGACCCTCCCTGCCACACAGCGCATGTGTGGAGGGATCACATGATCCCTCCCTGTCTCACAGCGCATGTGTGGAGGTATCACATGACCCTCCCTGTCACACTCCGCGCTCTGCATCACTGAAGTGCAGAGACGTTTTCAGAGGGAGCATGCGAACAAGGCTTCTTCGGACCGCACAACAGTTTCCGGAACGAAGAGGCAGTGAAAAGTTAAGTTTTTAACTTCACAGGAACAGCAGTTTTTCGTGACTGCTGCTCCTGTGGAGATTTTTTAATAAATTTGAGAAATAGTTCAATCCTTATCCATGCGATAAGGATTGATAACTATTTTTCATTTTTGACGAATATTGATAAATGTGCCCCTATGTGTAGATATATAATTCTCATTATTTTTTTATTGTTTGTGCATTATTGTTTTATTTTGGTTTTGTGGTGTTTATAATCTAAGATGAACCATTTATTATTAGAGAGGTAGTATTCTGCTCTAGTGTTTTCAAAATGGTAACTGACAGTGAGTAAACTTATTTACAGAATTAAAAATTAAGTAAATATTGAGTCTCGGAAATACGGTCGGTATATACAGTGCCTACTTTCCTTATGTGTAAGCCAAATGAGCAGATTATGTGCAAGCAAGGCAGTGTGATCAACTAATAAAAGGTGGGCAGCATGGTGGCATAGTGGTTAGCACTTCTGCCTCACAACACTGGGGTCATGAGTTAGTTTCCCAACAATAGCCTTATCTGTGTGGAGTTTGTATGTTCTCCCCTTGTTTGTGTGGGTTTCCTCCAGGTGCTCCGGTTTCCTCCCACAATCGAAAAACATACTAGTAGGTTAATTGGCTGCTAGTAAATTGACCTTAGTCTATCTCAGTGTGTGTGTGTGTGTATGTTAGGGAATTTAGACTAAGCTCCAATGGGGCAGGGACTGATGGGAGCGAGTTCTCTGTACAGCACTGTGGAATTAGTGGTGCTATATAAAAATAGATGATGATGATGATAACTACACACACGTATATGTAAAAACCTTAGGCAGTCTGTTTCTACAGAGCATAAGAAACTTTCCTGTAGTTGAATTAAAATAAATTGTACATGTGTAGCTATTGAACTAGTAATATCAGATGTAAGTTTGAACTGCTGATGTTGTGTGGTCTAGTCACAAAGGGCCCTCAGTCAGGGAGAAGTCTGCTAAGCATCTTATTAGGTTGGCAGGGAATGGATTGAAGTTGTGATAGGAATATCTAATAACCACAACATCTCAAATGTTTATAGCCTAGAATTGTGGGGATTGCAGAGAGAGCAATTGTGTCCATCTGCAGAATAATCAAGGTCATAGCTATGGTCTTCTGTCCCTTGCCAACCTTTCCTTGAATAGAAGGTACGGAAGACTAAAGATCGCCTGATCAAGCAATAATGAGAAATATGTTGGATAACGGCAGAATGAATGTGATTTAAAAAGAAAAACGGGACATGGTCAAAAAGGAAAACTTTCACCTACAATCCAAAAAACAAATGTGGAAACAAGACATGGGCCGCAGCTGAAATTTTCTCCGTTCACATGGCCGTATCTTAATTAACTTTTTCTTGGTATTTTGGGTTCATTATTTTGTGTTTTGCAGACATCAGTTTGGGTCTTTGTCTGTACATTGACATAATTCACATTTAGAAGAATGAGTTGGATAATCTGCTGTAACTAATGGATTTACCTGAAATGTGAGGAACAAGAAACAGTCATTAACAAGTAAACACATAAACATGTGTTCTGTCTCCAGCGTCCATCTCCCTCTATAGATCCACCATACTGGGTGGCACATGATCAGACATGAAGCCAAAATGCAATTCTAAAGCTATAAATTAGGGATTCCTGCTCTAATGATTAGACACTGATCTATTGATAAAACAGACACAACTGTTACCTTATGGCCATGCAGTGACCTTGAGGTGTCATGTATTCTTATTATGAATGGTACAACATGTGCAACAAGGGTATATAATCCTGTGATCTGGGTCTGTGTGTCAGAGTTAGGCCTAGCAAATTCTGGCCAGCCCCTTCCTCTATTTCATTATATCCCCAGATGAATGAAACTCTATGTAATTTCAATCCAAAATTCAAGTCCTTACCCAAAGTCAAGAACTGGCAAAATAATGCCTAGGTCTTCAGATGTGACCCCGGTAGCACTCCTGCCAAGGCTTTGGATGTTCCAGCAGAACAAGGAGTGCAGTCTAGGCTTCCTATCAAAGTAGACACATTTCCACAACCCTGCCTGTTTCTTTGAGAAGGTGGTACAATCTCAGTCTACTGCCACATAATTAGGACCTATTCTGTGAGTAGGGACAACTAAGTATAACCCCTGCCAAACTGATGATATGTCTAAAGCTGGGTACACACTACACTGTTTTCGTCCAATAATCGTCTCAAACAGCCGACATATGACCGCTCGTTCAAAAGTCGGGTCAGTGTGTGCAGTGACACGATGGTCGAAAGTCTGCCCAAATGGACGATTATCGCCTCATTTGGTTGGTCGTACCGTTTAATATTTTCGTTCCAATCTCGTTTCCGCTGTGTAGTGTGTACAAACTTCCGACCGATCCACAACAGTGAGTACGAAATTACAGTCATTGCTCACGACAACATGGCTGTAAAAAGTCCTCCCTGTACACCACTTACATCAATTAAACACATACATTACTTGGGTAAACTTAAGCCAGCATGGTGGTCCAAGAGTCAGGTAATCCCTCCGTTGTATCTGTAAATAAGAGTATTAGGGGTATATTTACTAAACTTCAGGTTTGAAAAAGTGGAGATGTTGCCTATAGCAACCAATCAGATTCCAGCTGTCACTTTGTAGAATGTACTAAATAAATAGTAACTAGAATCTGATTGGTTGCTATAGGAAACAACTCCACTTTTTCAAACCCGCAGTTTAGTAAATATACCTCCTTAGACTGTCACCCCCTGGCTTACTATTTTAGCTGCCGTTTTACCTCAAAGTGGACCCCAAAATAAAGGCAAACATGAGAAAGGAAATATTGAGCTGCACACAGTAACATGTATTATAAATTTCTACCAGAGTGTTTATCCCAGGAAGGTTAGAGCCCCCAAAAGTAGGGAGCGTGTCACCTTCATCGGATAAAGCTGGAACGCCTCTGACGTCCCTGTGTGCAGCTGGTGGTTTCCTTTATGCTTGTTTAATAATGTAACCCGGCAGTCACCATATGAAGAACTCTTTGACATTTAAACTAGAGGCACATGACCCTGTTAGTCAGCTGTAAGATAATGCATTTCATGGGCAGTTTTACACCGGACACACGTATAAATGATTACATGGTAATAGAGGGGTCAGCAAACAAAGACGGGCATTCAGTTCAAGGAATGCCTATTCCATAGCCCTTCATGTAGTGTCTTACAAATATACATGTAAATGTTTCAGAACTAAGGTTATTGGAGATAAATTGTTGATTATTATAAAGTCTTTTTTAAATACAAGAAGAGAAGCGTTAACCTGGGAGGCTGGAAATCAGAAAGATATTTGAAGCACAAACCAGGCTTCTTCTGCCCCGTGGTGGAAATGGGGGTGTATACAGTGATATTGCATACTGCCACTTCTCCTACTGCCTCCATTGTAAAACTATCAAATTCCATTCACTTACATCCCATTACATTTTTCAGATTGGCAGTTCTAAATTTCCACTTCGACCACTAGTTCTGCCCCCTAATTCATACCTCTTAACATTTAGAATCACGAAAATGAGACAAAGTAAGCCAAATTTGGGTAAAACTCAACTCACTATTGGGTTAAGTCCTGTCCTCTTCGCAGTCCGCAAATTGGGATGTCCAGGCAAAATCAATACAGATGAGAGACATGCATAATTACTTCATTTATATAAGAGAAAGACTCATCTGCTATATGGAAAAATATGTTTGCAGTGCGCCAATTATTATTATTATTATTATTATCGCTGACTTCTACGGAGCCACAGTGCTCCGCAGCACCCTATAGCAGGGAAAACAGGACATACATAAAACATAAGACCTAATGAAAGGTAGATAAAATAAATGCAGACATTAACACAAAGGGTGTGGAGGGAATAGCTGAAGTGAAAGAGGGCATAGCTGAAACTAGATGAATTGTGATGGTGTATTAGTGTGGGTAGTATAGGTGGGAGTAAGGCAGTTTTGAGGGTGTGTTAGTGTGGGAGGTATAGGTGGGAGTAGGGTAGGTGTGAGGGTGCGTTAGTGTGGGTGGTATAGGTGGTAGTAGGGTAGGTGTGAGGATGCATTAGTGTGGGTGGTATAGGTGGGATTAGGGTAGGTGTGAGGGTGCATTAGTGTGGGTGGTATAGGTAGGAGTAGGTAGGTGTGAGGGTGCATTAGTGTGGGTGGTATAGGTAGGAGTAGGTAGGTGTGAGGGTGCATTAGTGTTGGTGGTATAGGTGGGAGTAGGTAGGTGTGAGGATGCATTAGTGTGGGTGGTATAGGTGGTAGTAGGGTAGGTATGAGGGTGTATTAGTGTGGGTGGTATAGGTGGGATTAGGGTAGGTGTGAGGATGCATTAGTGTGGATGGTATAGGTGGGAGTAGGTAGGTATGAGGGTGCATTAGTGTGGGTGGTATAGGTGGGATTAGGGTAGGTATGAGGGTGCATTAGTGTGGGTGGTATAGGTGGTAGTAGGTAGGTGTGAGGGTGCATTAGTGTGGATGGTACAGGTGGGAGTAGGTAGATCTGACGGTGCATTAGTGTGGGTGGTATAGGTGGGAGTAGAGTAGGTGTGAGGGTGCATTAGTGTGGATGGTACAGGTGGGAGTAGAGTAGGTGTGACGGTGCATTAGTGTTGGTGGTATAGGTGGGAGTAGAGTAGGTGTGAGGGTGCATTAGTGTGGGAGGCGAGGCGCAGGTCAGAGGTAGATATATATGGACGAGAGGGAGAGTATTTTGAGATGTATGAAGAGTTATTGAGAGTTTTTTAGGTAAAGGCGAGTAATTTGAAATGGTTTCTGTGGGATATGGGAGCCAATGTAAGAATTTGAAAACTGGTGCTGCAGACGTGGAGCCACAAGAGAGGGAGGTCAGTTTTGCTATTCCAAGCAAACACATAGACCCAGCAATCACCCTAGAACACAAGTTCTAAGTCGTTTTTCTGCATGTAACTATAGCTATGGTTATACTAAGTGCAAAAGGAGCACAAAGCAGGGAAAAGAACTCACAAAGATACTAATCACACATAATCATCATCTGTGTGTATAGATCCCCTTGTGCTGTTGATTGCCAAATACCTAAATAATGCGGTATGGGACGGGGTTTGCTTTACATTGTCTATTTTGCTGCAGTAATAAGGAGCCATTAATTGACATTTATTAAAAACAGCTCTGGTGCTCTGACATTTGCAATTCAGAGTCGCAATTCAGAGTCGCATAAGTCCTCCCTCCTAAGAATGCTATTTTGCTATTATTGTACAGAGCATATGCAACAATATTGCAGCACAGTATACGATATTATGCACACATGCTAAACAAGTTGGCTGTATGAACTTTGTTACTTATAGAGGTGTGTTTGACACAACAATCTTACTGCATCAGTGTAACAGAGGCCTCACATCCCTGGACTCTGCAGTTGGTGGACTTTGCTGCTTTCACCTAGTAACACTCCGAGTCCGTTTCAATCTGTGATAAGGGGAACTATATGTGCACTAAGTCTACATCTGCAAACATGAAAACAAAGGGTATGGAGGGACCTGCTCATGAGAGATTACATTCTAAGTGGAAGAGTGCACAGTTGAAACAAGATGAGCAAGTGTGATTTAGAGTGGAGATTGGGGCGGTTGTGAGGGTGGCATTAGTGTGGGTAGTATAGGTGGGAGTAGGGCAGTTGTGAGGGTGCATTAGTGTGGGTGGTATAGGTGAGAGTAGGGTAGGTGTGAGGGTGCATTAGTGTGGGTGGTATAGGTGGGATTAGGTAGGTGTGAGGGTGCATTAGTGTGAGTGTTATAGGTGGGAGTAGGGTAGGTGTGAGGGTGCGTTAGTGTGGGTGGTATAGGTGGGAGTAGGATAGGTGCGAGGGTACATTAGTGTGGGTGGTATAGGTGGGAGTAGGATAGGTGTGAGGGTGCATTAGTGTGAGTGGTATAGGTGGGTTTAGGGTAGGTGTGAGGTTGCACTAGTGTGGGTGGTATCAGTGATAGTAGGTATGTATGACAGTGCATTAGTGTCAGTGGTATAGGTGAGAGTAGGGTAGGTGTGAGGGTGCCTTAGTGTGAGTGATATGGGTGAGAGTAGGGTAGGTGTGAGAGTGCATTAGTGTGTGTGGTATAGGTGGGAATAGGTAGGTGTGAGGGTGCATTCCTGTGGGTTGTATACAGGGCCTGATTAAGGGTTCTGGCTGCCCTAGGCTAATACGGCCGCAGCGACCCCCCCCCCCCCCTCCTCCGAATATATAGGTGTATAGGAACACTCCTGAATATAAATGTTCAGGTGTATTCTCCAGCATTCAAATTTAGACAGATTGTGCCATTGTCCCTTACCTGTTCTTGCTCTTCTCTCTTGCAACTTTGTTATCCTCTCGCTGGCTTCTGGAAAGTTGGCGTCCTGTTTTGAAAATGCAAAAATGTATTATAATGCAAACCCTGAATGATTAGGCCCTTTAGTTAAAACAAAACACTCCATTATGGCCAGCTAAAAGTACCCCATTGGACAGGCATATATAAGCAATATCTGGGAGGCTGGGAATATTGTATGAAGGCGCGATGGAACCAAGTACCATATACTATACATTTTGAATGAATTTTCTTTGATTCACACGGAAATAGAGATTTTAGCCAGATTGGTTCTAATCTTGGTCGCCGTTACCTTGAGTTATCAAAACCTGTAGTTTCAAGCTCCACCACTTCTCTGTCTCTCATTTGGGAGACCGCGACCTGCGGGATAGGGGCAGCAAAGCCCATACCTCCTTGCGGGGGTCACTGGTGAAAACTCCCTACCCGTTAGACTCTGCGCTCCTGAATGAGTACCATTCATTGACAGAGAACAGGGATCCACTAAATATTCTACAGATTTGTGACAAAACCTGTGTCTTTCCTAGGAGTGTTTCTTACTGAGTGCAGGGCCATAGGTAAACATGGCAGGCCTGTTTCAGACATTATTTTCTGCATTTGCTTTTCTGCATCCCCACATCTCCACCCAACGACTGAAAAGGTCTACAAACACAAGTACATTTTCATACCCTGAGCATTTGGGAGGCTGAATAAAATCTATCTGAATCCTTGTGTCTGAGGGGTGCTTTTCTGTGGAGTTGGGACAGACTTAACCGGGTTGTTTTGTGCACAGATTAGGCAACCAGCCACTAACGCCTGCGCTGCTTGGGCAAACCCTGGTGCTATCCAGTATTTATTTGTTAGTGCTACCATAGCATCCTTCCCCAGGTGCACTTTCCCATGTACTATATTGGCCATAATCGGGTAAAGTGCTTTTGGCAGACATAATTGCTGACCTTTACACCATTCTCCTTGCACTTCTAGTGCACCTAGTCTAGTCCACGCTCTTTTCTCATTCTCGGTTGCTTTTGCATAACTTGGAATATGGTTCGGTCAAATTTGGGGTCTGGGGCTACCACATAGGTAACTTTCCCTTCTGGAACTGGCGTTACAGCAGCTTCTTGAGCAGCTTGCTCTACCAGTCTATTTCCATCTGCCTTGGGCGTTGTTTTCTTGGTGTGTTCTTTCACCTTAATCACTGACAGTTTGGAAGGCATCTAAAAGGCAATAAACAATTCTCTTATGTGGTTTGCATGTTTTATGGGTCTGCCCGATGACCCCATAAAGTTTCTGCTTTTCCATATTGGGCCATAGTCATAAGCTATACCATAGGCATAGCGTGTGTAAATGTTGACTTTTTGTCCTTCAGCGTATATACAGGCCAACATCAATGCTTTTAACTCTTCCTATGCTTCCTGTGCTGACATATGGCTTGGGAGTGATTGCTGAATCAATATGTTTGTCTGTGTAGCAACAGCACAACCTGTATACAGTGTACTGCTTATGTAGTAGCGTGAGCATCTACATATAGATCTATGTCAACATCAGGGAGTGGTGTATCATGTATGTTTGTTAGGCCCTGTCACACTTTTACACAAGGAATATCACTGATTGGTATTAGCGCAACTAACCTGAGAGGCGCAGAGTCTAACACACCACCGGTGTTCACCAGGGACCCCCGCAAGGAGGTTTGGGCTTTGCTGCGTGCGATGTGCAGGTCGCGGTTCTCCCAGGAAGTCACCAGAGCAGCGATTAGAGGGTAGTCAGACAGGCTGAGTCGAAACCAAGGAAGCGAGGTACAACGGAGAGTAGGCAAGAGTAGTCAGGAACGTTCCAAAGGTCAATACCAGTGCGGGCAGCGAAGTACAAGGGATATCCAGAAGAGAGGTCAAACAAGCCAAGGAGTCAAATACACAGGAGGTCAGGAAGAGAAATATAACTAATAGCTGGAGCTGGTAGAACCAATACTCTGGCACCCTAATGGTGCCAGAGTGGGGTTTAAATAGTGGCAGGCAGGAAGTCCTGTGGGAGAAGTTCCGGCGATCAGTCTCAGCTGAGGATTTACTGGAAAATTTGTTAAGAATGAGTGGTTTCAGCAGAGAAATATGAAATGTATTATGAATCCGAAGGGAAGCTGGTAGATGAGGTCTGTAAGTGACTGGATTGATCACAGAGGAGATGGGAAAAGGACCTATATAGCGTGGAGCCAGTTTCATGGTGGGAACCTTGAGTCTAAGGTTACGGGTAGCTAACCACACTTTATCTCCTACCCGAAGTCCTGGAAGGTTTCTTCTGTGACGATCCGAAAAGTGTTTGTACCGATTAGAAGACAGTAGTAACCTGGAACAAACTTGGGACCAGATTTGGGAGAAATTGCGGACCAAGTCTTGTGCGGCAGGTATGGAGGAATCAGATAGATCGGAGAAGGTGGGAAGAATGGGATGTCTCCCGTAGATGGTAAAAAAGGGAGAGTTACCATTTTTTCCAGGGCCACTTTAAGTTCCCAATCCGCCCCTGAGTGTGTATGACACTCTCTCACAGTGCTTTCACAGTATTAATTTAACTACATACTAATATAGTACCATGAAGATGTTGTTTTAATTTTGAGCTGTATAAACAAAAGGGGAGAAGAAAAAGAAGAAGGGGAAAGGAATGGTGCAAGGTAATATGGGGAAGGAAGAGAGGGTTGGGAGGACTGGGGAAAGGAAGAAGGAGTTCACGCTTTTAGCAGGAAAGAGCATTTTAATTAATAGTTCCAATAAAAGATCGGGCTCAGCTAGAATTGAAGCAGGGGTTGATTATGGTATGATGCCCAGGGAGACCAGACCCTGTTGAAAGACACAGAGGAGCCCCTCAGCACACTGGTGATATGTTCCATCTGGTAGGTATGCCAAACCCGACCACAGACCAATTGGAGAGTAGGGGGCGTGGGATTTTTCCAATAGGTAGCTGCCATCACTACACCATTTTACTAGAAAAACAATTCCTCACCTGTACCAGGTTACAAAAAAAATAATAATTGTGATACAAAATGCCATTCTACCCACTGTACACTTAGCCACAGCAGCAGGAACAGCAGCAGCATCTAACAAACAACGCCAGATATTTCCGAGGCAGGCTATTCTGTGTATCAGCTGCTTCACTAAGACACATACCGCTGACAACCTGTCTGTGGGCAACACGGTGGCTTAGTGGTTAGCAATTTTGCCTCACAGCTCTGGGGTCATGAGTTGGATTTCCAACCATGGCCTTATCTGTGTGGAGTTTGAATGTTCTCCCGGTGTTTGCGTGGGTTTCCTCCGGGTGCTCCGGTTTCCTCCCACACTCCAAAAACATACTGGTAGGTTAATTAGCTGCTATTAAATTGCCCTAAGTCTCTCTCAATCTGTGTGTGTGTGTGTGTGTGTGTATGTTAGGGGATTTAGATTGTACACTTCAATGGTACAGGGACTGATGTGAAGGAGTTCTCTGTAAAGCGCTGCGGCATTAGTGGCGCTATGTAAATAAATAGATGATGATGAAAAACTAAGGGATGTCATTGCAACATGGCTAATCCTGCTTGGACTCTCCTGAGGATATGTGATTTCTGATAACGCCACCAATATTGTTAGAGCATTACAGCAGGGGGAATTCCATCACATTCCCAGTTTTTTACTTGGTGGTATAGAACTTTTTAAAAATGACAGTGACATGCAGGAGATGCTGTCTGTGTCTGCATTCTGCAACAGCATGTAGGAGAATGCAGCAGCTGCAAGAAGAATGGAATTTGAGGGACAATGTACTTTATTACAGCAAAGTAGTCACCTATGAAGAGAGTGCAGACACTGTTAGCTTGAGTCAAGTGATTCCCCTAATTAGACTTTTTGAGAAGCAGCTAGAGAAATTGAAGGAGGAAATGAAACAAAGCAAATCCGCAAACTATATTGAAATTGTAGATTAAATACTTAATTTGTTTCACCAGGATTCAAGAGTTATTAACATCTTGAAATCGGATCACTACATTTTGGCAATTGGGCTTGATCTTAGGTTTAAGAGCTATGTCTTCTCTTTCTTTCCAACTGACCCAGATCTCGAGATGCAATGAGCTCCTGGTCAGCAGGCTGACAGTTCAAGTGGTACATGACACAACAAAGTCTCCTCCTTCAGTTTCTCTGGCAACTACTTCTAAGAAAAAACTAAGCTTTTCCAAGACACCCAGTGGTGATGCAGATGAGTCAGCACATTTGGTCTGGTCTAAAAGAATTGCCCAAAAATCGTGACAGCTCTGCCGTAAAATGAACTACAAATTCTATTAGGAAGGTCATTACCGGCAATTGCATCAAAGTACAGAGAGTTCTGTAATGGTGGATTCCAGCGGGGATGAATTAGTATTGTTTGAATCCTCAAACTGACTGACTTAAAACCACTGACTTAAAACCACTATGCACTTGAACATAGGCTTTAGCACATGAGGTAGAGGAATTAGTATCATCAGGACAATGCCACCCCTCCTGTTTCTGTATGAGCTATGGCACAGTATAATGTTACTGGAGACTTTTAAGAACACTGACAGCCCTATTATTACAATTTCTGTTTCAGCACTGAACCCTGCCATCTCTCCTGTTTCTGAATGAGCAATGGTACAGTAAAATGTAACTGCAGATTTAGACCAAGCCTGCCAGCCCTATTATTTCTATTTCAGCAATGACAATTAGCAATTTTGCTCTCCTCTTTGTGTGTAACCTATATAACACTGTAAAATTTGACTGCAAATTCAGAAGACCAAGCCTGCCTGCCCTAGTATTTCTATTTCAGCAATGACAATTAACAATAGAACTCTTCTCTTTGTGTGTTACCTATATAACACAGTACAATGTGACTGCAGATTTACACCAAGCCTGCCAGCCCTAGTATTTGTATTTCAGCAACACATGGATAATGTCAATATAATTTCATAGCATAAAGTGATAAATTGTGATTAGCAGACATAGACAATATTAAAATAATAGCTAATATAGCCCTACGGTAGGAAATGATAAAGGTGAATAAGAGGTTAGGTCATAGAAGAAATCTGCTTAATTCCCAGTACAGTGTAACTAATCATATTGTAACTGGTTGCTGCTGGAAGGCATCAAAGCAGATAGAGTGAACCCAATAGTGCAGTACTGTAATCAGCAGTGTAATGTGAATCATTTACGCATATTGATATAGGCATAAAAGAGTAACAGAAGTGGCCTTGAACCTGACACCGGACCGTGGCTGAAAGATGTACGTGCAGCAGTGAACATCACTAAGGATGAGTATCCGTCTATCAATGAGGTCATAGGACTTTTATTAAAATAGATAAAAACAGTGTAAACACATGGGATTGCTTAGCTTGACCCTTCTTGGCATCCAACACTGTTTCATCTGGAGCAGCACTAACGGAAGTTCACTTGGCATCACAATAAAAGTATTTTAACAATTAAGAAATCTAAATAGTAGATCAAGTTGAAAAGGAAAAGACACAAAAGAGAAAACAAAGCAGCTATACACTGGAACTGTAGCAACAACAGCGGCGTCGTAATAGTACAATGTCAAATACATTTTCATTTGCAGATACAATTATTATAATTATTAGAAAGAAACAAGTATTATGGGCCTGAATTAAAGATGGATGTAAGTGCATTTGTGCTAGGTAATTATGCGTCTCACGTAAACTTTATTGCACTGAATATGCGCAACTTGTGGGAGTATTTGCAGCCGCAGGTATCTGATGCTTGCAGACACTTGCACTACAAGAAGCGGATTAGTGACAAGTGGAGTATAGTAAGGGTACTATCTACGCCATTTGAGATGTATCGTTATTTTCCATTACAAGTATCTTTAAATATGATACTTATGAAGCATAAATTATATGCAATGCAACAGCATATTTGCACAGCATTCATCTATGTACTATATGTAAGGTTGCACATATCATAAGACGCACCTTATCGTCATCATTATAGTTTATTTATATAGCAGCAGCAAATTCAAAAATTTGCCGGAATATCCAGAATTTTAGATCAATTAAAAAAAAATCATGGATAATTGCTCCCCGTCCCCCACTCGAAATAAAGAGAAATGAGCTGTATGTAATATGTTCTGATTCCGTACTTTAGTACCAGACTAACATTAGAGGTGAACATCCTGCCACCAGCACCTTCTGGTACTTTTATTTGGCACTACTAATGCGAGTAAATATTGATTTGATTCAGTCTCTATTTGTTTCAGTAGAGTTTATAATAATTTTGTTTCTCATCTGGAAAATTGCTTTTCTGTCTTGCAGAGTTTAGGTCTTTGACTCCTGTGCAGGTTCCTTCTATGAAGCATTAAGCTGCCTCCTTGTGGCCAGGGACACTTTTTATTACACTCAGTGGCATGTCCCTCAATAGTACTCAACTGTTCTTGATCACGTGATCTTTCAGGGCACATATTGAATGTGCTGATTTCCTTGCATTAGATACCTCTTTTCTTTTTAGTCTGGTACATCTCCAGAACCACTTGTGCTAGCTTAGTGTTGTTTATTGCAGTAAATTGATGGTTTATCCCCATTCCCTACAGATATTACTGTTATGCTTATTCATGTGGTGTCAGCAGGAGCATAACTAGAAATATCTGAACCCCATTGCAAAATGTTTGTACACAACTTCCAACACTGCCTTCCCGAAATCTGACAAGTGGGTATATTTACTGAACTGCAGGTTTGTAAAAGTGGAGATGTTGCCTATAGCAACCGATCAGATTCTAGCTGTCATTTCGTAGAATGTAATAAATAAATCTGGTTGCTATAGGCAACATCTCCACTTTAATCTTTTTGTTTAATAAATATTTTATTGGGTTTTACAGGTAAATAACAAAGAGTGGGAAGTTGACATAGTTTAACTTCCAAGAAAAATAGACAGCATAATCCAAACCGTTTATAATGTCAATGGGGGGTGGAAAAAGAGAAGAGAGGAAAGAGTGAAACGAGAGGGGGCTGAGTGTAACTAGCCAAAAATGCAGGAAGAAACGAGTAGAGTAGCTGAAGATCCATGACTTGAGAGAGAAAGAGTGACAGCTACACAGCCTTAGAAAGACAAGGGGAGAGAAGCTCCTTGACTGTCAGTCCAAGGACTCCAGACCTTATTAAAGGGGATGGGGGTGTGGCGGAGAATACTTGTAATGTATTCCATATGATATACTTGTCATATGCGGTTCATGATGGATGGGAGCGGAGGTGGGTTCGGATTTTGACAAAAAAGGGCAATTTGACATCTAATGGCACTAAGTATATGTGTGATGAATTTCTGAGTGTGTTTGGAATGTTTAGGAATCGAGCAGGGAATAGGAGAGGGAGGGTGGGAGAGAGATCTGAGTGATACTGAAAAGTAGTTGAGAGCTAAATAAATGACCACCATGTATTAACTGAGCTTGATCACCGAGTGCCCCCCGAGCCAGCGACCCCACTCAGGGAGGGAGTTAATAGGAGTTCTAAGAGCAAAATCTCTCTGTCTTGAGAGAACAGTAATTAAACTTAATAAACAACCTGATATTATTATGAAACTTATGAGAGCAAGAGAAAAAAACTAGAAACCATGAAAACTACAACCTATTGACGGGTCACTAGGTGTGAATGGGGAGCTATGTTAGGGATACCACCGCGCCAGGGAAAAACCAATGGAAGAAAACATAAAACACGATGCGGTCCCATGAGCAAGTAAGATTAGGCATGGGTACTAGACGTTCCCTGTCACAGCAACACTCCGAACAAGACAGTCATTAAATAAAATGGGTCAGAAGAAATGACATTAAAGCATGTGTAAAGGATGTGCAACACTAGGAGTGAAAAAGGTCCAAAATGTATTATTTATGTAGTAGACCATTCAGCTTGCAGCGGCCGTTTGCGGGTCACTGATGATGTGGACGAGGACAATTCTGGAAGGTCAGGTAATTTCAAAGTTTGTAGCAGGTCCCGGCCTTGTTCAGGAGTCTTGATTGAGTGTGTATGATTGTCGTAGGAAAAGGTAAGCTGAAATGGGAAACCCCAACGATAGCTGATACCGGCGGGCCGTAAGCATTGAGTGATGTCAGCAAGGTCACGTCATTTCTTCAGGGTAGTTGGTGAAAGGTCCTGAAAGAAAAGTGGGTTGATCTCAGAATAGGAAATGTCTCATTGATTGCGGGCTGCATGGAGGATCTTTTATTTCGTGGAGTAATAATGTAATCGTACGATAACATCTCAAGGTGGTTGAGATGGTTGCGGTTTGGGCTGCAGGGCCCGGTGACCACCATCCAACCGAAAATTGGAAGATAGCAAATTTGGGTCCTGGGTAAAGAACAGACCCTGCAAGTAGGAGGGTAAATCTTCTGCTGAGATAGACTACGGAACCTTTTTGAGTCTAATATTATTCCGGCGGGAACGATTTTCTTGGTCTTCCAGTTGATATTTGAGAGCATCTAGGTCAGCGCGAAGAGCTGCTAAGTCTTGGTAAGTTTGAGTCTGGAAAGCGCAGAGATCGTCAGTTGGTTTTTCCAAAGAATCAGTGCATGAGCCCAGAGCAGCAATTTCTGAGCGTAACTCCAATTAAATGGTGGTTTTTACTTGTTTCATTACTTTGACCATAGAAGGCTGTGGAGAGTCTATATCAGAATCCCGGCCCAAAGACGGCGATGTATGGGTAGGCGGAGGGGCCGCCTTGCTGTTTCTGGAGAACATACTTGGTTTTTAGGGTGGAGGATGTTTCTTTTTTTTATGGGAATAACAAAATATTAGAAAGATGTAGTGTCAGAGACCTCTCATGGTATGAGAGTGTCCTCACAGCGGGTATATAGGCTTTTATTCAGCTGCAAGGGCAAATATAGCCGTAGTGAAGAATTTTTGGGAGTGATCCAGTCGGAGGAGAGGCACACTGGAGCAATGCAGGGGGTGCAGGAGTAATGAGGACAGCTGCGTGTCCAATACAGAAGTCAGAGTTCGCAGAAATGATGGAAGTGGCCCTCCAGCTGTAAGGGTGCCCTAGGCTTGAGGTGAGAGTGATCCTGCTACCCACAGTTGACAGCAGAAGAGTGGAGGAAAGGGTGGAAGGGGGCTGCAGGGACTAGTCTTATGAAGACATTGTCCGATACTCCCAACAGAGTGGCAGAGGGATGCAGCAGAGGTAATTTTCAGTGAAAGCCCAGGTGCAGGGGTGCCAACTCTGTCCAATATGGTCCGACCGGAAGTACCGCAGCGAAATCTGAAGTAAGGGGTCCGCAGGGCAGCTGTAACTTTAGCCCAGGGTCTCCACCGGAAGTAGGCCGCGAGATCTGCCGTGGGCGGACAAATAGGCTGGGAGCCTGGCCAGGAGCTGATGGAGCCGGAGGAGTCACCCAGGAGGCAGGGAGGTCCAGGAGCTAGGAGGCCGCTGGAAAGGCAGCAAGCCCAGCACACAAGAGGATATCCGGAACAGGATGTCCAGCCGGCCGGAGGAGAGCTCCAAGCGTCCCAGGAGTCAGGCAAGTTCCACAGGAGATCCCAGTGAGCATTGTACAGTATTTAGGCAGTGTTGGCAGTGAGGAAGCCCAAAGGTAAGATGGATTAGGGGTCTCGTGAAAAGGAGAGCCCAAAATCTGCGTCCGTCTGAGATGGCGTCCTAGCCTCGTCCCCACATCTCCACTTTTTCAAACCTGCAGCTTGATAAATTTACCCCATAGACTTAAGTCAGGTGAGGAGGAGCCCAGCCTCAGGTGGGTGGGGCTTTACCCCCTTAGTTATTTTCTGTCCCCCACTGGCTTTAGAGAAAAAAAATGATCATGTAGTTTGGTGTGAGTCCACTGCATGGCAGTCCTGAGCTTACAACAATGGGATATCTGAATGATACAATATAGAATTGTTTTAGCACTGCAGAAATTATAAATGTCAGTGAACATATTTTTCAGCGGTTTGTAATCATTGATAATCTAATTACGTTTTGCAAAACACAATGAGTATCTTGCAATTGTATACCAAAAGTTTAATGTATGTTTTTTTTTTAAAAAAGAAAGCAGTATAACGCAAAACAAAATGAACACAAATGAATTAAACATGGCCACATTTCGGCACTAGCCATGGGAACGCTAATTCCCCCTTTTGCATGGCATCCCAAACCCCACTCCTTATTTTACCAGGCAGGAGGTAGCACCCTCTCCTCCTGGGCCTGGAAGTAGGGCACTTGGCTATGACAGTATATTCAAGCGCTACACTCCCAATGTAATCCTGATATAGAGAAGCAGCAGCTTCTCATGTAAGAAGCTGCTGGCTACTTCTCCTTCATGTCAGTGGTCTGTGCTCCACGAAGGGGCGCTGCTGGGGCATTAAAAACATTTTATTCATTGTTTTAGGCTCCACTGGCTCCGTAGGCAACCGCCTAGGGGCACCTAATGGTTGCACGAGCTCTATGTGGGGGAACATTCAAAGCTGCATGCAACACATACTTGCCTACTTTCAGGCATGCAGTCTGGGAGAAGGGCGTGACTAGAGGGCGGGAGGGGACGGCGCGCGGTTAATCGCGTCATTTGACCCCCACCCCTCGCGACGAAAAAGCTATTTTTTTTACGAGGGGCGGGGCCAAAATGGCCCGATTTAGCGCGAATCGCGTTATTTTGGCCAGGGAATTGCGGGATGCGTGAGACTTGCCTGCTCTCCCGGGAGTCCAGGAGACCAACCCAGATTTCGGGAGTCTCCCGGACATTCCGGGAGAGTTGACAAGTATGACGCAACATATAAAATATTTACAATTGAAGATTTGCAACTGGTGCAACTTGCATTTATATCGGCTCACAATTGTCATGTATGTCGCTACTTATTGTAACTGGTTGACCACCCATAGAGCGATTAGGAGCACCTTTACTGATAAGAATACTCTGCCATATTGCTGAGTTTATGTTTAGACAATTTCCCAGATTATGAGGTTTTCTGCTCCTCACCCCTTCATGAACTGGGTCACATTCAGTGAGCCCCTGAGCCTGTGGTTGGTGCTTCCATGTCACTCACATGGGTTTGCACAGATGCTCCGTGGTAAAACGAGAGAGATCCTCTGGGATTTAAAGCACAACCTTCAGCTTGTTTTTATCACTCCCTATGCATTGTGGTTCTCTGATAGCCTATTTACTCAAAACACATGGGAGACAATCCTTCCCCCTTGTGATAGTGTTTAAAAAATGTCACAAGTAATTTTTTTTAAAAAAATTGGCTCCCAGCATATGGAGAATAAAATAAATAAATAAATAAAATAATAGAAAAAAACCAAAAAGACCACAATACACCAAAATACAAATACATGTCATGATTGCCCATAAACATACACCTAACTTGTAATAAAGTTAACAATTTCCATATCACACAGTACATTTTCATGATATATTTTAAGGGTAACTTACACTAATTGTATGAGCAAAGAACAGAATTATGATTTTGTGGGTTTTTTTAAACTTTATTTGCAAATCTTAACGTCTACTTTTAGTTGGCAGTTTGCGTGTTACATTGTTTTTTTTATATTGACTTGTAGGCAAAAATAATGTTTTCATTGTATTGTTATTAATTATTAGAAATGGTATTTTGATCAAGCAGCTTAACTAAGAAATTCTACAAAATCTTGGACCCATGCTACACCTTCCATAGAACGTCACTTCTGGGTACATCATAAACCGAATAACAGCTATGTAATCATCCCCTGACTCATAACCCCCCTGCCCGCAACCCCCCCCCCCCCCTCCTCTCGTGCCCTCCCTGCTCTATTCCCACCTCATACTCCTTTGCTTAGAAATGTAACATGAAGACTTTTTACATTATTCACCCAGATCCGTTTTGTTAAAAACTGCAGAAAATGAACATCACAAAGACAAGAGGTTAGAGGTGCTCAAAACCAAGTCCTTAAGAGCTACCAACAGGTCATGTTTTCAGGATTTGTGCCTGTAGAAACGGGTGGAATAGCTACTGACGCAGCCAAATAAATTAACTCACCTGTATATGATTAAAGAAAGCCGGAAAACATGACCTGTTGGTAGCTCTTGAGGACTGGGTTTGGGCACCTCTGCAAGAGGTGGTTTCATTCATCCCAACATTTATTATTTTAGTCTCAAAAAGTTGCAGTATGTGATGTGTATTAGACTTGTCATTGGTCAACTCTTTAATTCATGTGCAAATGTCCCTCATCAATGTGATCATCTCTACTCATTTAATCTGAACTTATCTCTGTTTGCTGTTCCGAAAAATAAAGAGATACAAAAAATTTACTTTAACCAACATTGTCTGTCATAAATGTTTTATTTTTATATATAAAATACATGAAAATTAGCTGAACCACCAAAGGTGTCAAGTTAGCAGACCACGGGCACATAAAGGGTTAAACAGAAAAAAGATGTTCAACATTTCAAACAGGGGAGATAGGATAGGTTTTCGGTGTGACCTGTTCTTGCTGTGCCCCGCTTATAATAAATGCCCCCTCATTTGCCCTCTATAGACCTACAGGAGTGCTGGTGAAACCCCAGGGGGTAAATGTATTAAGGTTTCTGCAAATTGGCGATATTCGGCAACTTTGCAGGCAATATTTAAAATGACAATATGTTTAAAGGCAAGTTTTGAGTATCAGCAATTTGCAGAAATCGGACCTTAATATATTTACCCCCAGGAATTCTGCAGATTCGCCTGGATTTGGACACAAAATTGTCTGAATTACTAAATAAACTCCTAATTGTTCAAGTCAAGATATCTCAGGAGTATTCTGCTGACAAATCGAACTAGGACCAAAAAAATTCTATCTACAGTATAATATCATGAAGATGTCATACTACAATGATCACAGTGCAGTAAATGTTTTACATAGTGCACTTATAATCTTGCGCTGGAGCAGGGGTTGAATTTAGGAGTTAAGCATAAACTGACATTAATTTTAAAATGTAAGAGAATAGTTGTTCTCCAAAGTAAAAAGACAACTTGAAGGAAAAATGTAGTAAGGTTTAAATCTTGATGTATTTCCAGGGTAAAGGTTGAATGAGTCATCTTCAGGCAGTTGCTTGAGGATAAGCAAGGAGAGACAAGGATGACGGTAGGTGCAGGCGTGACAGCCCCTCCCCTCCGCCCTCGGTAGCGCTTGTTCACGCCTCCATTCCGCTATACAATTCTGATATTGATGAATACAACATGAGTAACATTGATAGCTGTTGAATATGAACGCTAGCATTGGAGAGGTGAAGGAAGATGGGTTTTAAATTAAGAACAATGGTATATTATCCTGGCATGGAAAGTGACGGCCCTACAAGTGTATTAGGGTGGTCTGAACCATTAATCAGGCCATGTTAAAGTGGGATCACATTGGCCACTGGTCAACCTTTTTCTGCCAAAATGCCAGCGCTTGATCAGATAGAAGTGCTGTAGGGCAATTCAGGGTGCTGTTTCCAGCAGAGACGGAACTAGCAAGTTGTGGGCCCTGTGCAGGGAGGCGGGGAGAACTGGGCCCACAGTTCTCCCCGCCCCATTATCTTCATGAACCCCGGTACTGCACCAATGGCCACTGGCTTCCAGGATTTTCTGTCCTTAGGTTGCAGTACTGACACGAGATTGTTGTGAACAAACTGACGCATTTCGCCTTTTACATAGTTCCTTTTCTTGTTTGAATGACTGAAGATTTTGTATCAATGGTAACGAGGAAGGATTGACTATCTTTCAGGTGCAGCAAAGCATGTACCCATTTGCCGCTTGCTGCCTTTTAAAAAATACACTGGTTGATGTCACATTGAATTGCCTATATCTTGCCACACATGAATAGATAATGCCACTAATGCCAAGTACAGAATTTTTGTTTTGCACCAGTGTCTATTAAGAAACACATTGTTTTTTGATAACGATAAATTGCCTGTGGCTAATGGTGCTAATGGCAATTACAGAAACCAATTGTTTTTCTCTGTAGAGGTCAATGTGTTGTAGTGAGAGTGTAAAATGCATTGCAAAACAAGGAAAAGATAAGTTAGGCAGTACTGCATACTTCTCCCATATCAGGACATGACCACACCTGAAATCCTTCAGGAGCTTATCTTCCAAGCAGTCTTTTAGAGCTCCTAATTCAAATCTGCATAATCGATAGGCACAATATCCCGTTAGTGTGTACACTGCAACAATGATCGATTATTTTTCCAAAGCACATGTTTGATTGGACTAGAAATCTTGTTCAATAATGGAACAATGTCATTCCAATCCTTAGTATCAGGAATATAAGGGACTACCACCTCACATGGCTGCCCCACTAAATTTCTAGCAGGAGCTAAAATTCCTTACAGCAGGATTTAGGCTGGGTACACACTACAGAAAATTTCTCCCGATGTGATATAGTTAATGATTTTACCAACGAATGAAAGTCCCGATCAGCATGCCGATTCATGTGTTTACACTAAAGACGTTTTACAAGATTTAGCTTCAGATCTGTGCTCTTCATCTTCATCGTCTTAACCATCGGCTGAAAATAAAGTGAGTCTGCACATCCAAAGGGATATATGGAGACTGCCGGTTTGGAGTGCATACACACTGCAGATTTGGAACGACATCGTTCCATAGTTAAACAAGATTTTTAGTTTGGTTTAAAAATTACATGAAATGATACGAAGAGCCTTCGAACAATAATTGTTCATCTTTGGACACCATTCGCACACGATAATGCGATATGGGGCCAAACGGTTGTTTGTTGTGTGATTGACCAAATATTCGGCTGACAAACCCTGTAGTGTGTACTCAGCCTAATGCAGAGAGCACAGTAAAGATTTATCCCAGCGCAACAAACAAACTAGTTGCCCAGTTAATATAAAAACATGTCTGAAAAGCACAGAAGCCACATAAACACTATATTCAGTAACATTTAAAGAAGGACAATAAATTAAAGTCATCTCAACCTGCAGTAGACAAAAGCTTTAATGTCTGCGCCATGGAGAATGCGTTTACGTCATTGCGTTGTGGGGGGACGGGAACAAGATGACTCAATTCAGCTAGCTCCGCCCCACACACGCCCACCTCTCCCCCGGATCTCCCAGGGGCCGACATTTAACAGTTGGCAAGTATGTTCTTAAATTTATATGAGGCCCTTAACAGACTGCTCATTTCACTTATAGCTGCAGTTTTTTGCAACAAGAAAAATGTACTTTTAATGACACTTTCAGCTATGAACGCTGCTGTTATTATGGAGTATAGTTTTTGGAATAGTTTTCTTTTTGACAATTTTTTTTTTAAGTTAATCTAAACCACATCCATTGTGTCATATCATCATAACCTTTTACTTAATTATTTTTAAAAATATGTTAAAATAATATAATTATTATAGAATATCAATTGCTGTTAAAGTAATTTTTTAATGTCACATTTACTCCATTTTTTAGGATTATCTCCATATAGTAAATGTATTCAATTTGGCTTACTCATATTTACTATACCACATTACTAGGTGTGCAATATTAGTCACATAACTACACTATATAAATACATGTTGGTAATTTTAAAATAAGAAACAATGAAGTTGTTAATTTGCACAGGCCACACAGACACAGGTATTAGGGGGCACTATGACACAGACGGCCTTAATCTCTGATGTTTTCTCATTCACTGTCAGAAAAGCATTAGCCCCCTTTGTAGCTACACTCAGTGATAAGAAGACACAACATACTATTAATACCATTGTTCTGAGTAGGCTCCTCCCTTCTGCCACTTGTTCCTTCTCTCTCTGGTGTTCTCTGGACCACAGAGTCTTGATAAGATTTGTGCACGGGAGGAGAGCTAGTAGTTGAGATTAATATTAGATGTCCTCTTAGCGTTGGAACTAAACGTCCAGAGTCCTAAGCCAAAAGTGTTCCCTTCTCACTTGGATTGTGGGGTACAACCCAACAAGCAGTCTACATGGAGGACCTTAAAGCTTTCTCCGTGGACCCTTGCCTAGAAGGATATGGCCCTTTGGTGCAGGTGTCTCACCAGCCCTGTCTTCAACCAACAATGGGATCACCTGGATTCTCCATGGCCCACTGTCTGCCTCAAAACCCAATCAGAACTTGTTGCCCAGGAGGTTACACCAGTCCTGGGGACCTACCAACTTACCAGGACAACATCGGGGGTGCAGACTGGTATGGAGGTAGCCAGGAGATACATTACCCTTCATGTAAGTACATACCATGCCACCTATATAGGGATTCAACGATAACACATCTCACTTTTACTACTTAACTTTTACTACACACTGAGGTTTCCTTTCTCCATTTCTAAGTTATTCTGCAATAAAGAGATGAAATGTATATGTTTGCACGTTATTCTGTAGCTATAATTTAATATAATACATATTTTAATTAATAGTCATTAAATAGGTAAAATTGTGTGTGGTTACATTTTGTTTTCAGTTGAGTTATATTTGGTATAAGGATTTGTATTGGTTTCATTAAAGATCCCTTTTAATTGATCCCCATTCACTGATAAAGTTTTTGAATGGACAATTCCCTTTTAGACTTGAGATCGAATAATAATCTTTGGTAGTCTGAAGTGGCAACAATACAGTGTTAATATCTACTGGCTTGTCACCAGTCATGGCCCCAACAACCCTTGTAATCAGAGGATTGCTGGCCAAGGACCTATAGCAGATAAAACTGTTTAAGGTCCTGGGTGAGTCCTGAGCTCTAAAATGAAGACAAATGAAGATTTTCTTTCAAAACAGTACCAGGATGACGCAATGTTCTATTGTGTTTTGTTTTTTTTATTTAGTGAATTACTGGGTTAAATAAGCTAATTCATAAATTAAGACCATGTGCCTAGAGAATGCATAGAATAGAATCATTTTGAACCAATTATTCTCTTATCTCTGTGTATTTTTGCTGTTTCTCTAGAATCTATTGTAGCAGACAAGACAATTATTTACCCATAGAATAGGCTTATTGAAGATGTTATCACTAACCTTTCTCCAATATTTGAATTAAGTTATCAGTGACCTCATCAGGCAGACTACTCTTGGCGTTTGTGTATATATAATATTCTTGTAAATCCCTGAAACAGCAATAGATACATAACATGTTCAATACATAAATACATTGTATATAATTATATGTAATACTATGTGAGAAGAACCTGGATCTGTCTAGGGCAATTATGTTAATAATATAATTAGTTACAAGGCAAGGAAGAATACAAAATATATATATATAAACATGTAATACATATTTAAATAAAATAAAATAAATATATCATTCTTGGATTTCCAATTTTTAAGTTATCTTTATTTTAAAACATTTTAAAATTGTCAAATATATATATTTTACTTTTTTTAGTTGCTTCCACCTGTAGTAATAATAAACCTCTCCAACTCTAGGTATTAATTATGTTTCATGTTTGAAATACAAAGCCCATTACATAATTTATGTTTTGGCATCATGATGTGTTATAATATTTATACACGTTTATTAAAAAAATGTCTTTTTGAATTTAATATGAATCCTGTAAATTCACTACGCAATGATAAACCACAATATTTATTTAAAAAAATATATCCAATTAATATAATTTGTATTTTGATAATAAATAGTCCAGTGAATGCCAAGTGAAAGACTTGAGATGTGTAGGGTCAATTGATTTTCTAATTTTCTTGTTAGTAAATCATATTTTTTAATTTAAATAAAATATAAAATCTGCTGATGTTTTTCAAAATATTGAATCTATTTTTATTTTATAACAGGTTCAATTTCTGCTCTGTAAGATGGGAAAGAAAAAAAAAACATATTTTTACTTTTGTTTAAGACATAAAATGAATAACTGTATTCGTCATGTAATCTATTATTTCTGTTTTAGTCTCTAGAATAATTACACCTTCTGGATTTAATGTGACGGCTTCCGGCTGCCTAGGCTATATCGGAGATGGAGCAAAAAACCCCCTATACTTTCCGCATACATCCAAAAGAAAACGGAGGGTCCTTTTCTCCCAGGCTCAAGTGTATGAACTAGAGAAAAGATTTGAGCAGCAAAAATATCTTACAGCCCCTGAGAGAGAGCAACTAGCTAAACACATCCACCTTACGCCTAACCAGGTCAAGATCTGGTTCCAAAATCATCGCTACAAAATGAAAAGGCAAGCCAAGAACAGGGCAGATCTGGGCGAAGAAGAGTCCAAACTTTACAGTGTGGAGTCTGATGAGGTCAAGGGTGTATGCCATAGCCCGTGCACTTCCCTAGAGGACTACGGTGACGTGAAGTTGGACTACAAGGGTTCCATGCCAGAACAACAACTACATGGTCACAGTCTGCTGTTAGCACAGGACTTCCTCAGCCCTGCCTCAGATCTCCATGAATTTGACAAATCTGCCCGAAATATGGTGTTCAAGCCTTGGTGACTGGTGGAAATACCATTCCCTTATCAATACTCAACATATATTTTATACTAAATAATTGTTGGATCACAGGATAGATGCTTCAACTGCCCTCCAAACACTGATTTAAAAATATAGTGAGATGACACTTAAATTGGGTGAAGAACTGGTAACACAGCTAAAAATAGATGCGTGTGGACGCATATCTTCACTACCTACGTAAATGTGGGTTTTATAATAGGGAAACATCGGGTCAGTAGGCCACCAATGAAAATGTTCCATATTCATGCTGAAGAAGACTCAAAGGAAGTTTTTATATACAAACCATATAAAAATTAGTTGTCATTTTCTTTTTTTTTTTATAAAATAATAATGCTGTGCAGCTTTTAGTTTAACCATGATCACTGTGCCTCTGCAATTTAAGGATCAATAACTGCCACTTTAGTACACAACTATATAAAGTCTGTTTTCTTTGTGATTGTGATTTCAGACGCACTCTGCTACAGTTTACCAAGTTGCAAAGTAGCTCCTAAAATCTTACTAGATAAACTCACAGCTTGACATCGTAGTGTTTTCATGCAAAAACACATAAACACACAAGTTATTCAGATCTGTTTTTTTCCTGTGTTTGCTTTGACTGCATTCAGTTAAATAAACAGACAAATATGTATGAACATCAGAGAAGATCGGCATGCTGATTTGGTAAAAGCACACTATACTATCCTGTCAAACGAAAGGTGAAACTATTTGAATGTTTATGCACTTTTCACACTTTAGAACACAAGGATTGGAAACAAAGTGGAAATTTATCAATAAGCCTTTAGTAAGAATCAGCACAATTTTGTGATTGTGTAAAAATCTCTAAACCACGGTATTTGTAGCTGTGAAATCAACTTACTGTAATCATTTTTCAGAGTTTAAAAAAAAGCGTTTTAAAACTCATATTGACATATGTGTCAATTATAGAGGTTAGAGAAGGGACGTACCAAACAGATTAACAGATAAATTGATAAACGGGATGATCCATCAGGTGAGAAAAGCTGTCTGGTATTTTTAAAAATATTAGCTGTAAGTTAAACCAGCAAAATGATACTAAGCAGTTTTTTTTGTTTTTTTCATTTACTGTACAATCCACATTTGTATTTAAAAACAAATTCTGGCTTGCTAATAACTCCTACAATTTAATAATTAAAACAAACACTTTTTCTACAGGCATTTGTTTTTTAATATACAAAACTGTATGGATGTAATTATTTTCTCTTAATTTAGCCTGGTAAGAAAGCACTTCAAATTAGGGGACATAAAAATACTGAATCACCTTTTTTTAACTGGTTGTATTTAGCAAAATTATTATTGTTTTTAAAGAGATACCTTACTGCTAATTACTAAAGAAAAACACTATAAACATTTGTGCGACATTTAATGCCAAAAAAATCAATACTTTTGGGTTTGGAGTAAGTTAAAACATTTTATATTTATTTTTACAACATTGTATCAGTGTATGTTATGTTAATAATATTAGAAAGAATAAGTAGTTTCTTGAACAAAAATTTATCATTTAGGAATATTTAAGTTTTTCCTCTGTAGTAATATTATACCTTTTAAACATAAATACACAATAGTAGCAATCCAAAGAATATAAAATACACGATAAATACTAACTTCAAATAGATAATAATACATTTACAAGACTCATTCACCTTCAACTGTAACAAATTAATTTATTTTGAAATTGAAACTTTTTTTTGCCATTTTCACGTGTAAAAATTGCAAATTACTTGAAAATACACATTGGCGTGACATGTAAAAAAAAAAATGTTTGTTTTTGTTTTTCTTTGCAATCCAATTCATGCTTTGGCTTAAATATTTTTTTGTGACTATTTATTGTATATTTCCCTGTATAAAAAAGGTAATAAATAAAGCTTCTTAACAATCATTTTCTAGCATGTTCCAATCAATCCAATTCCCGTGTCTAGTGACTTCTGAGTAAGATATTTATTTATACAACATTTTTGCCATTTGTCAGTGCTGTACCATATTTATCATTGTAAATATATCTAGTTAATTTTCCAACAATTTTGAATTAAATTTTTTTTAAACAAATAATCCAGTAAATTTCAGTAGTAGTTTTCCTTAACAATATACTTGCATTTACAAGTACTATATTAATTTAATTAGCAACTGATTACAATAAGAGTGTGTTATTTGGAAGACAGGCAACTTGGTTTCCAGACCAGACACATTAATCCATTACAGACTTATATCTACCTAAAAGTCTCTTGCTAAAACTGAGCAACTTACTGATAACTATCTTGTAGTGATACTATAACCATTTAATCAGCTGAATATTTTGACACAGATTGCTGTGTTACAGCTCATCAACCCTGGTTGAAATTGGGTTAACACATTTATTTTTGTAAACAAAAACTTTTGTTTTACTGGACATTAATCAAGCCCTCCCTGATCTTATAATGAGAAGCAAAATATATTTAAAGAGCCAAGTTTACAGGTGTGGGCTTTTTGGTTGTGCAAACAACCCCTTCCTACATCTAGGCGTTGGTTACACTTTCAAGTAAAATGTACAAAATGAGTACTTTCTGGATCAGAGACCCTTTTTTTGGGGGACGGGACAGGGGGGACGGGTTATATAGTTCTCTGCCTATGCAAATTAAATTGAGTAGTGTAAATAACTATTTGTACTACCAAGTTCAAGATGTGATGAAGTTAATTTTGTAATGTGTTAGTTCGAGGCGTCTATAGTATAGAATACACCAGGCCCCCCAATCTGATCCACTCTACTAATGGATAGACATGGGATCAGAGATATTTTTGCTCAACCATAAAAGAAAAAAAGATTCCTTTGACAGAAAAGCAAAAGAATGAGAAGTACCTCTTACCAGACTTAAGTAAGGCACTTGCTTTGTGCACAGTTTGTTTTGGCGATCCCTGCAGAACGTTTTTGAGGTGCTCAGAGCGTTTTGATCTGGTGTGTGAAGTCGTATACTACATCCACTGGTTTTATATCTACATTAAATACTGAATTTAACAAAAACTGGCAGCCTATTATTATTATTATTTTTTATTTATAGGGCGCCACAAGGTTTTCGTGGCGCCGCACAGGGACAAAAATGAATTACAATACAAGGTGAGACAGCACAGTACAGTAAACATAAAGCACAGTAACTCAGTAAGCTCAATGCACAGCTAGTGAGGGCGGGGGGAGTATCCGCAAATGACGGGGCCCTAAAGGAGGGCGCGGAAGACAGGGAGACCCCCAGAGGGGGGAGGAGGGCAAAGTAGCTGGAGAGCAGAGTTAGAAGTGGTGGAAACAGGAGGAGAGATGGCCCTGCTCAGAGGAGCGTACAATCTAAGGGGAGGGGAACAGGACCCAGAGCAGCACAGGTGGCAGCTATATAGCCCTGTTGTCTAACATAATTACCTAGCTATATTTCTAGCCTACCTAAAAATATAGCTAGGTAATATGCAATATAAAATATACTCACTGCTCAGAATCGGTTTTCAATGCTGGATCAGTCTTCATTTTTATCTATCTCATCCCTGTATATATTATTCTAAAACAGGAAATCTTCATTGAGGATTGGATTTTGGGAAGGACCAGCACATAGGGATGGAACAAGATGCCAAACTGCACCCATCACTCAAGACTGTCATGGTGTAATCTCATGGCCAATGCAAAGTAGCACTATGTGACTTTTACCCTTTCTATTCTGATAACGGTCACTGATTTTAAAATGCCATAGAAGAACATGACGATTATGGCAAAGTGCAGGCTTCATATTAGGGTACTTCTGCTGATATAGCACTTTAAAGAGAGAAACAGCTGATCATATTTAGAGTGGCATCTCCAGTATCAAGCCATGTTGGGCTAGTAGCTAAAAGCCCTGGCCGTGTGAGGTTTTAGTTGCCTGCAACACAAAATTATGTTAGACAACAGGGCTCTATAGCTGCCACCTGTGCTGCTCTGGGTCCTGTTCCCCAGTTGGAGCAGACTATCGTGTGACCACCGACATCACAAACTATTTGAAGCCTCAGAATGCAGTGGACGCCAGGAGGAATTTTAGGGCTCCAAATTAAATTCTGCTCAGAAGGTAAGGGAACTCTGCAGGCACAACTGCCACAGGTGCATGCAGAAGTGTTTTTAGGGTAATAGAGGGTAGATCGGAGTGGCCAAGCACTAGGTAGGTGACATGCCTCAACATGACACAACCATGTCCCCCCCAATGCTATGTGGCCATGTCCCCTTCCCATTTATTTATTTAGAATACCGGAAGGTATGTTGCTGATTCTTATGGTTCAGCGCAACTCTTCTGTATCTGCAGCCCAGGTAAGCAATTCTCTGTAGTTAACATAATGTACCCCACCCAAAACTCGATATTACTTCTTTTGTTGATGTTCTTTTTCAGCTATTACCTCTATCATTAAGCAATAGTTAGTTATTAGTACACCCACCCTTCCAGGGAATATCAGCTGTTCTCCTTCCCCTCACCTTGTGCTTCCTGCTATTTTGCATTAATTCAAAAGGCAAATTAGCTGTTCGTTACAAAACCTACAAATTCAAATTTGCACATGCCTAGTTAGACTCAGTTAATCTGTGAAATATCACATGATCATTCAGAGCCAATCAAGAACCAGTGTTGTAAACTGACAGTTTTTAATGGGCGTCCAACATTTTGATGATGTCACAATCAACTTCTCAGGAAACCAGTAAGCAATACATGGGAAGTTCACCCTTTCATTAATGCTCATGAATATCTTATGTCTGTAGAATTAGAAGTGATTTTGATGCCACTATTGTAAGGAATTGTATCGGTAGACATAACTAGTAAATACCATGATTAGGTTAGTGTCACATGGGCTTTGTGGAAAACTGAGCTTTTCCAGACAGGAAAATGCAGTGTTCTGAAGCTCCCACCATAACTCACAACAGTGAAGGAAAAACCCAATGTTCCTGTCACACTAGACTACTTCAACTAACTACTGGGGTTTGATTTTGATTACAATTACTATATTTATTTTTCCTGCCCCTTTCTCTTCTTTGCCCCGGTGCCTCTGGGTTTCTCAACTAAGACAATCAATGTACCATGGTGAGTTCGATGTATTATTCTATCATTGATATGCGATACATCACCTGTTGGTTTTCATAATGAGCGAAGAGTGTGTTGTCGTTGCCAAATGTCATGGTGAACATCATGGTGAAGTCAGATAGAACATGGCTGACTTCTGTGTTTTGGGGTCCTCATGAGAAACTGTCAGCTGAACAGTCCAAAACTGAGCTTATCATCTTCCCTTCTCTCAGAGTCACCACCTCCCCTCAAATCTCCCTCGCCAATTTCCTCAGTCTCGAAATCCCGCTGTCTTGGCGTTATACTTGACCCTGCCCTCTGCTTTATTCCTCACACCCAGTTTCTCTTGCAGGTATGTTGCTCCCACCTTCAAAATACTACCAGAATACACCCTTTACTTACCCAAGATGCAAACAAAACTCTTATCCACTCTCTCACCATCTCCTGACTCAACTGCTGCAACATCATATCTGGCATTACCCTCACCCATCTATCCCTGCTTCAATCTATCATTAAAACGGATCTTCCTCTCTTGATGCTCCACAGTGGTTTCACCACACTGCCCATCCCTACACTGGCTCCTTGTGTCCTCCAGAATCCAATTCAGATTACTTACCCTTAGCTACAAAGTCCACAACAACACCACCACTTCATACATCTTAAATCTCATATCAATATACTCTCCCACACACCCTCTTAGATGTCGCAGCCTTTGAGCTGCGTCTTGCCTTATCACTGGTAACTACCTCTCACTCCTACCTACAATAATTCTCCAGTGTCGCTACTCACGTATGGAATGCCCTACCTTGCCTGATCAGGGTCTCCCACAGCCTTTAAATCTGCTTGTTGAGCATTCCATTTGAAATCCATGGGGCTTAATATAGAGTTGCTACCCCCTTTACTGCTATAATAGCTTCCACTCTTCTGGGAAAGCCTTTTACTAGATTTTGGAACATGGCTGTTGGGATTCGCGTCCTTTCAGCCACAAGAGCATTAGTGAGGTCGAGTATTGCTGTTGAGCAAAAAGGCCTGTCTCACAGTCAGCGTTCCAATTCATCCCGAAGTTGTTAATAGGGTTGAGGTCAGGGCTCTGTGTAGGCCAGCCAAGTTCTTTCACACCAAACTCAAGAAACCATTTTTGATGGACCTTGCTTGGTGGACAGGGACATTGTCATGCTAAATTAGAAAAAGCCTTCACCAAGCTGTAGCTGCAAAGTTGGAAGCACACAATTCTATGGAATGTTATTATAAGCGGCAGCATTAACATTTCCTTTCACTGAAACTAAGGGATGCAGGCCAAACCATTAATAACAGCCCTAGGCCATTATTCCTCTTCTACCATTCTTTACAGTTGGCAGTATGCATTTGTGTAGGAAGCGTTCTCCAAGGCATCCACCAAACCCAGATTTGGCAATCAGACTGGCAGGCGATGAACTGTGATTCCTCACTCCAGAGAACGCGTTTTCACTGCTCCAATGGCAATCTGCTTTACACCACTCCAATGATGTGAGGCTTGTGTGGGGCTACTTGGCCATGTAAACCCAATCCATGAAGCCCCAGACTAACAGCTCTTGTGGGGGATTATCCAGAGGGTCTCCTGGGGGTAAATGTATTAAACCGTGCTGTTTGCAACTCACCGATATTTGACAACTTTGACAGCTAAATTTAAAACGGCAATGTGTTTAAAGGCAACTGGCAATGTGTTTAAAGGCAAGATTTGCCTTTAAACACATTGCCGTTTTAAATTTAGCTGCAAAAGTTGCCAAATATCAGCAAGATGCAAAAAGCACAGTTTAATACATTTACCCACTGGAATCATCCGATAGATAATTTTACAATATGGATAGAGAAAAAAAATGAGGAAAAAAGGATTCCTCGTACATTAATCTGTACCCTTCATTCCTATATTTAGGAATGGCTCATATAGTGTAAAATCAATTTTCCATCTTAGAAACAGATCCCATACTCTAGACAGTCAGTGGGGGTTTAGTTTGATTCCCAGGAAAAATACCATGATGTTATCGCTGTTGGTGAGGATCCTGTATGACTTGTAAGCATATAGAATTCAGAAGTGTGCATTTTTAGTCACGGGTGAGCAAAGAAACGAAACCTATAACATCAAAGGAGTTTCTATATTCCGAAACCAGATTTTTGGTTTACCTCCTTGAAGGTTCATGCCACTTATAATATGCAGGTCATACGATCCGTCCCCGGAGAGTGAGAATTCTGGGACATGGCAGAAATATCATATAGAAATCCACAATGCATACTACAGTATATCTAAGCATTTTAACTTAGTACATGAAAGCAATTCTGATGACTTTAAAATTGAATAATTGGAATAGAACAAGTTAGGCTGGGTACACACTACAGGTTTTTCAGCCGATTATCAGGTCAACTACACCATAAACGACCGTTTGGCCCGATATTGTATTAGTGTGTACTTCCCAACGATTACGTTCCAAAGCAAATTGTAGTGTTTGATTTCATTTCATTAACGGACTAAAAATCTCATTCAACGATGAAACAATGTGGTTCCAATCCTGCAGTGTGTATGCACTCACCATCAGGATCTCCATAGACTTTACAGAGTCCGATCTTTTCAGCAGATGGTTATGACAGATGAAGAGCACAAAACTGAAGGTAAACCGTGTAAAACGTGTATAGTGTGTACACATGAATCGGCATGCTGATCGGGATGTTCAGTCGTTGATTAAATCGTTAATGAGGTTTTAAATTGATTGCTTTTGATGATTATTTTCCATTTGTTGGGGATAGTTGAAATACCTACCTCTTTTTACACACATTTACCTCTGATGAAGACGTTTGTTATGGGGAAACGCGTTAGTTGTGTGGTCAATGGTGCGATTCATTCCTATAGAAAGATTGGAACATTTTTCCATGTTTACATACAGGGAAACTGGTGAGAACTTAATTCTATTCTGAGAAGTATCCTGTTGTAGGTTCATGTTTATTATATGCAGCATAAAGGATTTGGGAAACATTGTTCTGCTCGAGATCACCGACTTGTATAAGTATAGTCCAAAAGAAGAGACCTATGTTCAGCACCACTTGTTCAGATGCAGGGTGTTTCATTCTGGTGGTGAGTGCGTTATCTGTGTATCATTTCTAGAGGAATCCTTGCAACTGTTTTGAAGCAAATTCTTGGCTGCTAGTATATAGACTTCTCCTCCTGGTGGATACGCGTTTCAAAGTTGTATATAGCACTATGAGAGCTGTTCCGACGATAATATGGAAGTTTTGGACTCTTTTATATTAAGCTTTTGCCCTTTTGACATTGTGGATCTTTTTCATATAATGTATATTGCATATATTGGTCCCAAATTATACTGTACAAGCGTGCACACATTATATTGTTTTCAATAGTTTTATAGGTATTTAATAAATAATAGTTACTTTTAAGGGCTTTTATATATTCTATATTCTCTCAGTATGATTTCTTTATTTGAGGAGCACCAGTACACCATATCACACATCTCACCACTTTAGTTCCATTCTGATCCTTATGTACATTGGTTTCCATTGGTTACTGCTATCTGCTGTACAGCCTGGAGTTCCTCTATCCTCAGACGCCATTTTCCCTAGTATTCTGCATATGGCATCCCCGGGAACCTTTAAAACCTCTGCTCTGCAGTGATTGGATGATCACCAGTCAGTTCCCTTTATAAGGGTCCTCCTCCTTTCCATGAGTGTCAGATCATCAGGTCTCCGTACCTGATAGCATTACCTCTGACTCCTGTTCGTGCATATACTTACCGCTGTTTTTGACTTTGTGGGTTAGGCCGTTCATTCAACTGCTGCAGCTTCACTCGTCATCGGTCAGGTTCCAGAGTTATAACACCTGTGTGGATCTCAGTGTTTCTGCTCTCTGCAGCTCATCACTTCACAGCTACACTTGTTCAGCCAAATCGATGCTAAGACCTGTGACTATTGTGGTTCGCTCAGCATCCGTCCTGTTCCTGAATTACTACACTAGCATATACCTGAGTCCTTCTGTGTCCTGCAGCTCATCGCTTCACAGCATCATCATTCAGCTTATTCTGCTGTTAAGACCTACGACTATACTGTATCGCTCAGCATCTGTCCTGTTCCTGAATTATTACACTTGTGTAAACCTCAGCCCTTCTGAGTCCTGCAGCTCATCGCTTCACAGTACTACCTGCTCAACCTGTTCCGCTATCAAGACTCGTGGCTACACTGCTGATCATCACACAGCACCCGTCCAGTTCCAGAATTTCCATATACTTGGGGCTACATTCCATTCTGCCTTACAGCTACTTGGTGGTTCTCCAAATTATCTGCTCTGCACCCCCGAGTACCGCGACCTGTGGTTAAGAGCAGCTAAGACCATATTCCCTTGCAGGAATCCATGGTGAATACCTCTCTTCCCTTAGACTCCGCACCTCTCTGGGGGTAAACTGTCACTCAAGCAGAGATCAAGACCATTCCCACTATCCGGCTGGCTCAGCCCCAACTCCTTCCCTCAGCATTTTCTGCTCCTCTGCTAATGCCTCTTTTTCATTCTTCAAACACATGCGCTAAGGCAAAAATCTAAGCACATTTGTGTAGATTGAGGTGCCCTGTGGGACCAAAGCTAATTTGGTACTGCACATTGGCCATTTTGTGCTTTATATATGACCTCTGTACTCAATATACACCAATCAGCCACATAATTTAAAACCAGCTGCCTAATATTGTATAGGTCCCCCTTGTGCTGCTAAAACAACTCTGACTCATGTGTTCTGACAACTTTCTATGATAGCCAGCATTAACTTTTTCAGCAATTTGTGCTACAGTAGCTCTTCTGTGAGATTGGAACAGACGGGCTAGAGCCTTCACTCCCCACGCACATCAATGAGCATTGGGAGCTCATGGCCCTATTGCCGGTTCACCGGTTGTCCTTCCTTGGACCACTTTTGGTAGGTACTAATCACTGCATACCAGGAACACCCCAGGAGGCCTGTCGTTTTGGAGATGCTCTGACCTAGTTGTCTAGTCATCACAATTTGGCCTTTGTCAAAGTCGCTCAGATACTGACGCTTGCTCATTTTTCTTGCTTCCAACACATCAACTTCAAGAACTGACTGTTCCCTTGCTGTCCAATATAACCAAACCCTTGAGAGGTGTCATTATAATGGGAGTATCAATGTTGTTCACTTCACTTGTCAGTGGTTTAAAATGGTGTGGTTGATCGGTGTATGTGAATTGAGAGGGTCATTTGAACAAATATGCACAGACGCAAGTTTGCCAGTACATCTTGTGACTTCCAGGTACTTAGGCGAATCTCACCGTGCAAGTTAGTACTTGCGTGGCAACCATAGTACTGTCAGCTACTTTGTGTAGGAACAAAAAGTACACCTACAAAACACACATTTCTGTTGTAATTCTAGCCCTCAATATGAGTACAGCTCAGGGGGGGTTTGCACACCCTTACTGTTCTGCATTTGCACATGAACATTCCTGTGTGTTAGATACGCACAGCTCATTTTTTTTAAGCAAGTTATGCGCATGCGCAGCGCAACGACTTTTACGTGGCATGCAAAATTACAGTGAGTGAATGCACTTGTGTCAAACTCGACATCAGAACCTTACTACATTTTGCACATATTTTTTCTAAAAATTGTTTGCACTATCATTGAGTAACTATTTGTTAATAATGTCTCCCAATGTTTTTAGTCTGCCCCATTTACTAAGGAAAAACAGGTTAAACGCAGCACAGAATTCTCCTGGGTTGAGCCGCCGTGCATGGGATTACAGAGTAAGATAGCAGCATTTGCACTGCTCAGTGGCAGAGCGATGGCATTCTTTGCACTGGAGCGCCTACTTTTGCAGAGCAGTGCAAAAATAAACCTCTTATTTTGCAGAGCAAGACTGTTATAATGAGATAAAGGAGTGGAGACTTTGTGTTAGGAGTGTTTATTGCTGTATAGAGAAGCACACAACCATTTCCACTACACAAAAAAGACTTGATTCTGGCACCAACTCTGAGCTAGTAGAGATAGAGTTTCATATAGTTTTAATGCCTTCCAGTTGCCCATCAGAGCAGAATCAGATTTCTAGGCGTACTTTGCCCGCCTGTAAAACAAAACTTTAAAGTAGACAAAAGTGTCACCTGTTTATTACAGACAGTTCCGACATCAACTCACTTTCATGACTAATTTATGACACTAATGTGGGATGTTTCCGCAATCTGCAACTCTAAGCGCTCTTCGGGCTATGGAGGCACCTTCTCAGAGCTTACGCTGGTCAAGGCTATTTAACATGTATCTTTGAATAAAGCTTTCTTTTTTTTTTTTAAAAAGGTTTTTAAACATTTTTTTTATATTCTTTATCTATTTTTAAACTTTTATGCATTTATTGTTTTATTAAGTGAACTGAAAGACCGAATCTGGGCTCATTCATGTATGCATATATACCCTGAGATTGGCCAGACAAAGCAGTGAATAAACCCTTGACACTCCAAGTTACCAGTAATATATATATATATATATATATATATATATATATATATATATATATATATATATATATATATATATATATATATATATATATATATATATATATATACACACACACACACACACACACAAGTTAACCCGTGCATGATACTCATGCATTCTAGTCAAATCAAGCTACTTAAGGTGTTAAAAAGGTTCTTGTCATGCATTTGGGCCTAGCCCAGGCCTCCTCAGAGGAAGAGCGTTACTTCCCGACGCAAGCGCCCTTTTTTAACGTGGTTTTGTCCACATGTCACCACCTCATCCTTCATCTTCATCGCCACATCCTTCATCAAGCTACTTAAGGTGTTAAAAACTCCCCACTGTCACCCCCGGCAACCACCAACCACTCCCAACTGTCACTTCTCCTTCAAGAAATATATAGGTCAGTGTATAACTCTGCCCAGCAGGTGGCGCTGCAGCTTGTTTTGTTTTTTTTCACACACGCCACTAGGCATTTATATAGTAGATTATAGATATATATATATATATATATATAGACATATAGATATATAGATATATATACATGTCATTGTGATGTCGTCGGATCTTGCGAGTTTTGAATTCCTTTTTAAGATCCAACATATTGGGGGGCGGGAGGGAGGGCGGACCCCCATTTTTCTTTTCTGCCACTGCTGTGTGCCAATGTGTCCTAGATGTGCTAGGAACTGCCGTGTGTTTGTGTCATTACTCTGTCGCTTACCATCCAGCCAGGTCGCTGCAGTATTTGTTTGAAAGTGTATGAAAATAATATTGTGACCTGTGAGGTCAAAATTAACTGCAAATGACTTGAAAGTAGTGTTATTGAGGATAATAATAATGTAGGAACAATAAAAGAGCAAAATGATGTGATTTTAGCATATTTTTTTCTAAAAAATCCAAAACCAAAACACACAAGGGCGGTTTTACCAAAACCACAACACGAAGTTAATCCAGATCCAAAACCAAAACCAGTTCACGGGCGTCAGTGAGCATCTCTAATATATATATATATATATTCTAAATTGCGGTAATAATGGAGTTTTTTATTGCTGCGATAAGAAAAATCAGACTTAACGCTGCAAACGAGGACCTCTTGATAGACGCCCCTCTTATATATAACATGGCAGCCGTACAACAGCGATATGTGGTTTCTTGGTGCCATGCCCTGCACAGGTTGCAAGACGTGAAATAACAGCAGACGTCAGTGAAATTAATGGATGAGCGCCGTCTCTGCCAGATGATTAACTATGACTTAGCCTCCAAATTTTTTTGTTTCATGAGAACAAACATAGGAGAACGTTCTGCAATTATTTCCCAATTGGCATCTTGTAACAATGAGCGCATACATCATACCACTTTATATAGCCTCATATAGGGACTGTGCTGGCTCCAGGCCCAGCCAGCTCTCCACCGCAGAGTAAACACCTTAAGCCACAGTGACTCTGCTCCTTTCTTTACTTACACTGGAATGTACATGCTGAAAGGAGCCCAAATTAAAGCTCCTTTCTCACAAGGTGAGGAGGAGAAGCCAGATTTCCTTGTGGGTTTTTTTCTCGCCTTATCAAAGTGAGCAAACTCCATTTGGAGACCTGAGTGACATCATTCCTGCCTAATACATGGAGATTTTGGTCAATATTGACTCAGGTAGAGATAGTGAAGTTGTCCAGAGCTTTCTTCTTAGATGAGGCCAGACCTGGGCGCCAGAGTCCTTTACAGATTGGAAGGAACTTTCTCGACCTTGCTGCTGGGGCAGATAGCTGTTTGATCTTGTTTGTACAAATGTCGGATTAGTTGTGTAAACTGCACCCTTTGCTCGCTGGGGCTGTCTCTGCAGTGGTCTACAAAGAGCCAAAGAGCTGTAAGATCCGCTACTAAGTAAGGATGGAGGACAGAGTCCCCCAAATAACTTCAAAGGGACTACTTTGCAAACAGAGAAAGCTCTGTCTCAACCCGGGCCGGGTAATACATCATATAAAGGGGGTGCTAGACCGTCCAAACTACACGCAACACTAATGACATAGTACAAACCCCTGTATTATAAGTGATCGCACCAAACTTTCATTAGTTCTCGGGGGTGATATCGATCTGATGAACCAGAACATTGCTAAGCCCCAACACAAGGTACACAGGGCCCAATAAACACAGTTCCCCTGGTAAGTTTTAAAACTTGGTTTATAGAATCTTATTTGATATGCCAAACATTGGTATAGTTATATTTAACTAAACGTTTCAATTTTACTTGTATAACTGTGGTGGGGTTAGTTGCAGGGCTTGGCCCTGGGTCTTTTAGTTAAGACCCTAGCACTTGATTTTGCTCAGTACAGCCGCTGTAATAAACATGTAGGACTAAGTTTGAAAACAAATCATTATAATACAGTTTATAATGGGATATGACATCATTTGAAACCAGTGCAGTGCTACAGCATAAATTGTATTTGCTGTGAGACCACTGCATTGTATTATAGGTACATACAGGGAATTTACAGTCATTCCTGATAATAGTCTTTCAATTGACACATTAGGGTGATTAGGTAAAGTACTTAATTAAAACTCCAAGTGGTATCACCTGCTTCTAAATAGATTAGGAGAGCAGTTTTCTTCTATGGAAACGTTTGGTCAACTCTGGCGAAATTGCATGTTTCCCAGAATCTCTAAGCGGAAAGAAGATAACAACCTGCAGGGGAGAAACTTAAATATTACATATCTCTGTACACTTTATTGCACAATTACTATATATTTGCTAAATTCAACAGATTAGAAAATAATAAAACCGTGTTTTGACACAGTGTCAGTCAGTACATAGTAACACTTCCTTTGGCCGGGTCTTTCAGGTGTTTTTCCCGCTCTCTTACTTGCAGAACTAGCCCATAAATACTCTCAGGGGCTTACTGTTCGCACTCGGGGACAGCGCAAGCTCTGTGCATTGTGCCCCCACTCCCTCATTGCTTCGTATCTTAGCAGGCAGGAGGTAAGTGGGCATCTTCTGGTACTCCCAGTGGCAGTATGGCGCTTAGCTGTGACATCATAACCAAGAGTCACGCTCCCAGCGTTTCAATGACAGGGAGAAGGAGCGGTGGCGGGTCTAGATTTTTGCTATGGTGGGGGGGGGGGGGGGACACACGATTTGGTGCCCAGACCCCTTTTTCTCTGTCAGACGCACAGTATATACATGTACCTGTTGGCAGAGACCCAGCCGCTCTGATTGTTTAAACAGTGCAGGATCTCTGGCTGCCTCTCAGTCGATGGGGACAAGAATATAGTGTGCAGCCTGCACATGCTGGGGGAGGGGGGGTTGCCCCTATTGCCCCTGCTCCCCCATCCTGAAGCCATCACTGAGGAGGAGCAACTGAAAGATCCCCGGTAAGAAGCCACCAGCTGCTTCTCCTCCATGTCAGCGGCCAGCACTCCAGGGGCATTAAAAACATTAGATGACTGACATTATGTCACTCATTCAGGGCATGAATCATTAAGGCATGTAAATGTAGATATGTGTCGTATTTGGCATAAAATTGTTCTGCGCATGCCCAGAACCGAACCATACGCCAGTGAACGCAGCAACGTCCAATTCATCTTTGAGCGCTAAGGACCCGTACTATGGCCTACGGTTTAACGGGCAGGACAAAGAGGGGACTGGGCGTATGCACGTAGTCAATGTACAGTCAGGGCGTGCCAAGCTAGAGTGCATGCAGCAGTGTCCGATTCAGGGCATCTCAAAGGTACGTGTTTCTCAGTCGTATCACTTGCAGCAGCTACAAGTCAGGTGCAAGTGCTGATTAGTGATGACAGTCACATATGTATGCTATAACATGTATTTGCAATCAGGACAAAATGTAAAAATATATTTTGTGTACAGTAGACATTAAAAACATCCTAATAAATATATTTTATTTATAAAAAAAAAGATGTTTTATTATATAATTGTGTTGTCATTAATGACTATATTATTAACAGGTGACATTAATATTTGTTTTCTTCTGTACAAGCGGATCTGATAGGGCACTACTAACACGATCAGACCGCCACAACATACAAGGTCAGGTGCTGTCGTTGTGCAAATGTCTCTACCACCCTTCCTGGCTGACGTCTGACGGCTCACACAATGAGACGTACATTTGGACCTGTGCTTTTTTTCAGACCGAAACTTACTAGCGCTAAGAAGCACATCTAGAACAACAATGCATATGTACCCTCAAAGAGAAATCCTTTGTTCAATTACACCACATTCACCTTAACTCTTACCAGGTATTAACCCTTACAATCCCAACCAAAAGAGCTATATTTTTTACAGAAGTGTCACCCTGCTGATATGCCTGTGGCACAATCAATCACAAACAATCCCTAAAACTGTAGTGGCCAGAAAACTAAATACAGAGGAGGATGAACTGCTGGGAGAAAGACAGCAAAGTTGTGGTCATTGTGAGCACGACACGCACAGACCACACGAGCATAGTACGATTCTACGCATGCGTAGCGGAACTACACTGCTCAGAAGGGGCAGGGAGGATGAAGGGGGGTTGCCAGACCCTTACCCAAATTTTGCTATGGGTATATTCCGCCTCTGTTTCATATAGCACAATGGTCTGATACAATTTGTATCTGTTGCACAGAAATTTGGGCAACAAGGATACTTATTTGGTTTGCCAGGGAGAAAGTATATACAGCCTGAAATTTGGGGAGAAAGACACTGTTAGCACCTGCGAGTGACTAGGTAGGAAGGCTACAGATGGGCACAGAAAGTGTGCGGTGTTTGTGCCATAAGAAGAGAGACAATTTAATCATTACAAGCCGGCCTTTGCATGCAATGGAGCTTTCATATCTACCATGCCTTTAAATGATTCCTTTATACTTACGTAGAAGTGTTCCCTCTAAAAATAACTATTTAAAACACAGGGGAAAATAAGGGTTACCAAGCATCAGTAACTAGTCGACTCTTCTACATTCCCCCACTCCTTCACTATGGTCACCCGTCAATCACTGTCAGAGCCAGAGTGGGTGACAAGAGTAGGGGCAGGAGAGTAAGAAAACTTCCTCCCTCTCTCCCGTCCATACTCCTCTCACACCGTCAGTCATCCTGCTACAGTGATTGCAAAATGCACCAGTCTCCCGCAATCAATTACTACAGAGCGTCCACTGACTGGGGGGCTGAGAGAGTTGGGGGTCAGGACGCCTCATGGGAGGAACGGCTCGGCTTTTGGAAAAAATCAAATGGATTTTTTCTGCTCTCCTCTATGTCCTGTTACAGATATATCCTCCCCAGACTGCTTTCCTACAACGAGGAGACCTTGCTAAATTATTTGCCCTTGATTTATTCTTTTTATATATGTTAATGTATATATGCAGTAAAAATAATTCCTGATTCCCTAACTATTCACAGATAAATAGATAGGGGAGCCTAGTATTCTAAATGGAGTATTTCGGAGTATTTCTTACTTACATTCTTTATGTAAATGGGTAACATTAGTAAATATGATTATATGTCAACTATTTTATATGGTCAGATGTCGTTATTAGTAATAACATTTTTGGGTACAGCATTTATATTACAAGACTTAGGGTTTATAAAGTATAAATATGTACTTATAGTAAACACATGGGGAGGAAGGGGGAGTATAGGGAACAGGGGGGGGGGGGGGGGGGGGGGTACTCTACCTGTATAGGAGGAAAGGTTTTGGGAAATCCCTTCTTATGATTTGGAGTAAAATGGGTTGGGAGGACATTCATATTGAACATGTGTTTGGGGTAATCAGGACAAATAAGTTGATACATTTAGAAAAGTACAACAAACAAATGAAAAAAGGTGATACCTTTAGTAGCTAATTATATAGGAAATGATTTCAAAGCTCTGTATCTGCAGATTACAGATAACAAAGTATCAACTTTTATTTGAATAAGATTATTGTGACATTTTGTGAAAAAAGTCAGAAGATTTTGATCAGATAGAAATAATCTTTTTGGTTGTTCCTTACACTCAGATGCTACAGTCTAATTATCTGGATCAATCTTAATTTCCTCATTATAATTACTGATACCATTCCATGTAATAAAGGCTTCAAATTTATTATTAAATCCATCCAGCTAGTCTGCCATTACTACCCCTTTACTGTGATTCCCACTCTCTAACTACTTCCCCGGTGAAAATGTTGTTCCTCCAGGTGCAGCGAATGCCCCAAGTCACCTGTACAGTCCTGGGTGCAAAACTCAGAGTTGGGGGCAACCTGGTTTCAACGTGCACCTCTCATCTCTGGACACTATAGAGTCCACAACCATTCTATAACTTACTTATATTACAGACACAGCTCTGTCACTGCACCTCCATCCTATCATATAGCTCTCTATTCTATAACTTACTTATATTACAGACACAGCTCTGTCACTGCACCTCCATCCTATCATATAGCTCTCTATTCTATAACTTACTTATATTACAGACACAGCTCTGTCACTGCACCTCCATCCTATCATATAGCTCTCTATTCTATAACTTACTTATATTACAGACACAGCTCTGTCACTGCACCTCCATCCTGTCCTATAGCTCTCTATTCTATAACTTACTTATATTACATACACAGCTCTGTCACTGCACCTCCATCCTGTCCTATAGCTCTCTATTCTATAACTTACTTATATCACATACACAGCTCTGTCACTGCACCTCCATCCTATCATATAGCTCTCTATTCTATAACTTACTTATATCACATACACAGCTCTGTCACTACACCTCCATCCTGTCCTATAGCTCTCTATTCTATAACTTACTTATATTACATACACAGCTCTGTCACTGCACCTCCATCCTATCATATAGCTCTCTATTCTATAACTTACTTATATCACATACACAGCTCTGTCACTACACCTCCATCCTGTCCTATAGCTCTCTATTCTATAACTTACTTATATCACATACACAGCTCTGTCACTACACCTCCATCCTGTCCTATAGCTCTCTATTCTATAACTTACTTATATCACATACACAGCTCTGTCACTACACCTCCATCCTGTCCTATAGCTCTCTATTCTATAACTTACTTATATTACAGACATAGCTCTGTCACTGCACCTCCATCCTATCATATAGCTCTCTATTCTATAACTTACTTATATTACAGACACAGCTCTGTCACTGCACCTCCATCCTATCATATAGCTCTCTATTCTATAACTTACTTATATTACAGACACAGCTCTGTCACTGCACCTCCATCCTATCATATAGCTCTCTATTCTATAACTTACTTATATTACATACACAGCTCTGTCACTACACCTCCATCCTGTCCTATAGCTCTCTATTCTATAACTTACTTATATCACATACACAGCTCTGTCACTACACCTCCATCCTGTCCTATAGCTCTCTATTCTATAAGTTACTTATATTACATACACAGCTCTGTCACTACACCTCCATCCTGTCCTATAGCTCTCTATTCTATAACTTACTTATATCACATACACAGCTCTGTCACTGCACCTCCATCCTGTCCTATAGATCTCTATTCTATAACTTATTTATATCACATACACAGCTCTGTCACTACACCTCCATCCTGTCCTATAGCTCTCTATTCTATAACTTATTAATATCACATACACAGCTCTGTCACTACACCTCCATCCTGTCCTATAGCTCTCTATTCTATAACTTATTTATATCACATACACAGCTCTGTCACTACAACCTCCATCCTATCAGATAGCTCTCTATTCTATAACTTACTTATATTACATACACAGCTCTGTCACTACACCTCCATCCTGTCCTATAGCTCTCTATTCTATAACTTACTTATATCACATACACAGCTCTGTCACTACACCTCCATCCTGTCCTATAACTCTCTATTCTATAACTTACTTTTATCACATACACAGCTCTGTCACTACACCTCCATCCTGTCCTGCATTAAGCTTGTAAACATATGTCTCATTTATTATTATTATTATTTATTTATGAAGTGCCAACATCGTCTGCAGTGCTGTAGAGAGTATTATACAGAGTACATGCAGGGCATAGTTACATAGTTTTTAACTTTTATACAAATATGAGACAATAGGAATTAGAACCTTGCTCAAAGACTTCACAATTTAAAGGATTAATATATTATTCCTGCTATGCAATTCTGGGCCGTCCCCATATAATCCACACTGTAGTGATATCCGATGATTTCTTACAGGCATGAAAGTGTTAAATAAGGTGCCCAGCATCTGACCCCCCCCCCCCCCCCCCCCCCCCCACCCTCCACTCATGATATGGCTCAGTTCTCTAGGAAAAGACACTTGTGGGAGAGTGATGCAATTACTAAGGTTATAGTCACTGAGCAGTACTATGAATTTTAAAGAGGCAGATTAAAAGCCTGAATGTAAGAGGTACGTCTAATGCCAAATTAATCTTCATCAGTTTCATAAAAAAATGTTTGATCTCCACCCATTATGTGCACTTTTTAATCCAAAATATGATCTTCCTCACGCTGTACAATACAGAGTCTGATCTCCCCACAATGTACAATACAGGATCTGATCTCCCACACACTGTACAGTACAGAGTCTGATCTCCCATACTGTACAATACAGAGTCTGATCTCCCACACACTGTACAATACAGAGTCTGATCTCCCACACACTGTACAATACAGAGTCTGATCTCCCACACACTGTACAATACAGAGTCTGATCTCCCCCGCACTGTACAATACAGAGTCTGATCTCCCCCGCACTGTACAATACAGAGTCTGATCTCCCACACACTGTACAATACAGAGTCTGATCTCCCCCGCACTGTACAATACAGAGTCTGATCTCCCCCGCACTGTACAATACAGAGTTTGATCTCCCCCGCACTGTACAATACAGAGTCTGATCTCCCTCGCACTGTACAATACAGAGTCTGATCTCCCCACACTGTACAATACAGAGTCTGATCTCCCCACACTGTACAATACAGAGTCTGATCTCCTCACACAGTACAATACAGAGTATGATCTCCTCCACACTGTACAATACAGAGTCTGATCTCCTCCACACTGTACAATACAGAATCTGATCTCCTCCACACTGTACAATACAGAGTCTGATCCCCCCCCCCCCCACACTGTACAATACAGAGTCTGATCCCCCCCCCACACTGTACAATACAGAGTCTGATCTCCCCCAGCACTGTACAATACAGAGTCTGATCTCCCCCAGCACTGTACAATACAGAGTCTGATCTCCTCCACACTGTACAATACAGAGTCTGATCTCCTCCACACTGTACAATACAGAGTCTGATCCCCCCCCCCCCCCACACTGTACAATACAGAGTCTGATCTCCTCCACACTGTACAATACAGAGTCTGATCTCCCCCACACTGTACAATACAGAGTCTGATCTTCCCCGCACTGTACAATACAGTCTGATCTCCCCCGCACTGTACAATACAGAGTCTGATCTCCCCCGCACTGTAAAATACAGAGTCTGATCTCCACACACTGTACAATACAGAGTCTGATCTCCACACACTGTACAATACAGAGTCTGATCTCCCCCGCACTGTACAATACAGAGTCTGATCTCCACACACTGTACAATACAGAGTCTGATCTCCCCCGCACTGTACAATACAGAGTCTGATCTCCCCCGCACTGTAAAATACAGAGTCTGATCTCCACACACTGTACAATACAGAGTCTGATCTCCACACACTGTACAATACAGAGTCTGATCTCACACATACTGTACAATACAGAGTCTGATCTCACACACACTGTACAATACAGAGTCTGATCTCCACACACTGTACAATACAGAGTCTGGTCTCCACACACTGTACAATACAGAGTCTGATCTCTCTCACACCGTACAATACAGAGTCTGATCTCCACACACTGTACAATACAGAGTCTGATCTCACACACACTGTACAATACAGAGTCTGATCTCACACACACTGTACAATACAGAGTCTGATCTCCTCCACACTGTACAATACAGAATCTGATCTCCTCCACACTGTACAATACAGAGTCTGATCTCCTCCACACTGTACAATACAGAGTATGATCTCCTCCTGCACTGTACAATACAGAATCTGATCTCCTCCACACTGTACAATACAGAGTCTGATCTCCTCCACACTGTACAATACAGAGTCTGATTTCCTCCACACTGTACAATACAGAGTCTGATCTCCCCCACACTGTACAATACAGAGTCTGATCTCCCCCAGCACTGTACAATACAGAGTCTGATCTCCTCCACACAGTACAATACAGAGTATGATCTCCTCCACACTGTACAATACAGAGTATGATCTCCTCCTGCATTGTACAATACAGAGTCTGATCTCCTCCACACTGTACAATACAGAGTCTGATCTCCTCCACACTGTACAATACAGAGTCTGATCCCCCCCCCACACTGTACAATACAGAGTTTGATCTCCTCCACACTGTACAATACAGAGTCTGATCTCCCCCACACTGTACAATACAGAGTCTGATCTCCCCCAGCACTGGTCAATACAGAGTCTGATCTCCTCCACACTGTACAATACAGAGTCTGATCTCCTCCACACTGTACAATACAGAGTCTGAACCCCCCCCCCACACTGTACAATACAGAGTCTGATCTCCACACACTGTACAATACAGAGTCTGATCTCCCCCGCACTGTACAATACAGAGTCTGATCTCCACACACTGTACAATACAGAGTCTGATCTCCCCCGCACTGTACAATACAGAGTCTGATCTCCCCCGCACTGTAAAATACAGAGTCTGATCTCCACACACTGTACAATACAGAGTCTGATCTCCACACACTGTACAATACAGAGTCTGATCTCACACATACTGTACAATACAGAGTCTGATCTCACACACACTGTACAATACAGAGTCTGATCTCCACACACTGTACAATACAGAGTCTGGTCTCCACACACTGTACAATACAGAGTCTGATCTCCACACACTGTACAATACAGAGTCTGATCTCACACACACTGTACAATACAGAGTCTGATCTCACACACACTGTACAATACAGAGTCTGATCTCACACACACTGTACAATACAGAGTATGATCTCCTCCACACTGTACAATACAGAGTATGATCTCCTCCTGCATTGTACAATACAGAGTCTGATCTCCTCCACACTGTACAATACAGAGTCTGATCTCCTCCACACTGTACAATACAGAGTCTGATCCCCCCCCCACACTAAACAATACAGAGTTTGATCTCCTCCACACTGTACAATACAGAGTCTGATCTCCCCCACACTGTACAATACAGAGTCTGATCTCCCCCAGCACTGTACAATACAGAGTCTGATCTCCTCCACACTGTACAATACAGAGTCTGATCCCCCCCCCCCACACTGTACAATACAGAGTCTGATCTCCTCCACACTGTACAATACAGAGTCTGATCTCCCCCACACTGTACAATACAGAGTCTGATCTTCCCCGCACTGTACAATACAGTCTGATCTCCCCCGCACTGTACAATACAGAGTCTGATCTCCCCCGCACTGTAAAATACAGAGTCTGATCTCCACACACTGTACAATACAGAGTCTGATCTCCACACACTGTACAATACAGAGTCTGATCTCCCCCGCACTGTACAATACAGAGTCTGATCTCCACACACTGTACAATACAGAGTCTGATCTCCCCCGCACTGTACAATACAGAGTCTGATCTCACACATACTGTACAATACAGAGTCTGATCTCACACACACTGTACAATACAGAGTCTGATCTCCACACACTGTACAATACAGAGTCTGGTCTCCACACACTGTACAATACAGAGTCTGGTCTCCACACACTGTACAATACAGAGTCTGATCTCTCTCACACTGTACAATACAGAGTCTGATCTCCCACACACTGTACAATACAGAGTCTGATCTCCCCCGCACTGTACAATACAGAGTCTGATCTCCCCCGCACTGTACAATACAGAGTCTGATCTCCCACACACTGTACAATACAGAGTCTGATCTCCCCCGCACTGTACAATACAGAGTCTGATCTCCCCCGCACTGTACAATACAGAGTCTGATCTCCCCCGCACTGTACAATACAGAGTTTGATCTCCCCCGCACTGTACAATACAGAGTTTGATCTCCCTCGCACTGTACAATACAGAGTCTGATCTCCCCACACTGTACAATACAGAGTCTGATCTCCCCACACTGTACAATACAGAGTCTGATCTCCTCACACAGTACAATACAGAGTATGATCTCCTCCACACTGTACAATACAGAGTCTGATCTCCTCCACACTGTACAATACAGAATCTGATCTCCTCCACACTGTACAATACAGAGTCTGATCTCCTCCACACTGTACAATACAGAGTATGATCTCCTCCTGCACTGTACAATACAGAATCTGATCTCCTCCACACTGTACAATACAGAGTCTGATCTCCTCCACACTGTACAATACAGAGTCTGATCCCCCCCCCCACACTGTACAATACAGAGTCTGATTTCCTCCACACTGTACAATACAGAGTCTGATCTCCCCCACACTGTACAATACAGAGTCTGATCTCCCCCAGCACTGTACAATACAGAGTCTGATCTCCTCCACACAGTACAATACAGAGTATGATCTCCTCCACACTGTACAATACAGAGTATGATCTCCTCCTGCACTGTACAATACAGAGTCTGATCTCCTCCACACTGTACAATACAGAGTCTGATCTCCTCCACACTGTACAATACAGAGTCTGATCCCCCCCCCACACTGTACAATACAGAGTTTGATCTCCTCCACACTGTACAATACAGAGTCTGATCTCCCCCACACTGTACAATACAGAGTCTGATCTCCCCCAGCACTGTACAATACAGAGTCTGATCTCCCCCAGCACTGTACAATACAGAGTCTGATCTCCTCCACACTGTACAATACAGAGTCTGATCTCCTCCACACTGTACAATACAGAGTCTGATCCCCCCCCCCCACACTGTACAATAGAGTCTGATCTCCTCCACACTGTACAATACAGAGTCTGATCTCCCCCACACTGTACAATACAGAGTCTGATCTTCCCCGCACTGTACAATACAGTCTGATCTCCCCCGCACTGTACAATACAGAGTCTGATCTCCCCCGCACTGTAAAATACAGAGTCTGATCTCCACACACTGTACAATACAGAGTCTGATCTCCACACACTGTACAATACAGAGTCTGATCTCCCCCGCACTGTACAATACAGAGTCTGATCTCCACACACTGTACAATACAGAGTCTGATCTCCCCCGCACTGTACAATACAGAGTCTGATCTCCACACACTGTACAATACAGAGTCTGATCTCCCCCGCACTGTACAATACAGAGTCTGATCTCCACACACTGTACAATACAGAGTCTGGTCTCCACACACTGTACAATACAGAGTCTGATCTCTCTCACACTGTACAATACAGAGTCTGATCTCCACACACTGTACAATACAGAGTCTGATCTCACACACACTGTACAATACAGAGTCTGATCTCACACACACTGTACAATACAGAGTCTGATCTCCTCCACACTGTACAATACAGAATCTGATCTCCTCCACACTGTACAATACAGAGTCTGATCTCCTCCACACTGTACAATACAGAGTATGATCTCCTCCTGCACTGTACAATACAGAATCTGATCTCCTCCACACTGTACAATACAGAGTCTGATCTCCTCCACACTGTACAATACAGAGTCTGATCCCCCCCCCCCCCCACACTGTACAATACAGAGTCTGATTTCCTCCACACTGTACAATACAGAGTCTGATCTCCCCCACACTGTACAATACAGAGTCTGATCTCCTCCACACAGTACAATACAGAGTCTGATCTCCTCCACACAGTACAATACAGAGTATGATCTCCTCCACACTGTACAATACAGAGTATGATCTCCTCCTGCATTGTACAATACAGAGTCTGATCTCCTCCACACTGTACAATACAGAGTCTGATCTCCTCCACACTGTACAATACAGAGTCTGATCCCCCCCCACACTGTACAATACAGAGTTTGATCTCCTCCACACTGTACAATACAGAGTCTGATCTCCCCCACACTGTACAATACAGAGTCTGATCTCCCCCAGCACTGTACAATACAGAGTCTGATCTCCTCCACACTGTACAATACAGAGTCTGATCTCCTCCACACTGTACAATACAGAGTCTGAACCCCCCCCCCCACACTGTACAATACAGAGTCTGATCTCCACACACTGTACAATACAGAGTCTGATCTCCCCCGCACTGTACAATACAGAGTCTGATCTCCACACACTGTACAATACAGAGTCTGATCTCCCCCGCACTGTACAATACAGAGTCTGATCTCCCCCGCACTGTAAAATACAGAGTCTGATCTCCACACACTGTACAATACAGAGTCTGATCTCCACACACTGTACAATACAGAGTCTGATCTCACACATACTGTACAATACAGAGTCTGATCTCACACACACTGTACAATACAGAGTCTGATCTCCACACACTGTACAATACAGAGTCTGGTCTCCACACACTGTACAATACAGAGTCTGATCTCCACACACTGTACAATACAGAGTCTGATCTCACACACACTGTACAATACAGAGTCTGATCTCACACACACTGTACAATACAGAGTCTGATCTCACACACACTGTACAATACAGAGTCTGATCTCCTCCACACTGTACAATACAGAATCTGATCTCCTCCACACTGTACAATACAGAGTCTGATCTCCTCCACACTGTACAATACAGAGTATGATCTCCTCCTGCACTGTACAATACAGAATCTGATCTCCTCCACACTGTACAATACAGAGTCTGATCTCCTCCACACTGTACAATACAGAGTCTGATCCCCCCCCCCACACTGTACTATACAGAGTCTGATTTCCTCCACACTGTACAATACAGAGTCTGATCTCCCCCACACTGTACAATACAGAGTCTGATCTCCCCCAGCACTGTACAATACAGAGTCTGATCTCCTCCACACAGTACAATACAGAGTATGATCTCCTCCACACTGTACAATACAGAGTATGATCTCCTCCTGCATTGTACAATACAGAGTCTGATCTCCTCCACACTGTACAATACAGAGTCTGATCTCCTCCACACTGTACAATACAGAGTCTGATCCCCCCCCCACACTGTACAATACAGAGTTTGATCTCCTCCACACTGTACAATACAGAGTCTGATCTCCCCCACACTGTACAATACAGAGTCTGATCTCCCCCAGCACTGTACAATACAGAGTCTGATCTCCTCCACACTGTACAATACAGAGTCTGATCCCCCCCCCCCACACTGTACAATACAGAGTCTGATCTCCTCCACACTGTACAATACAGAGTCTGATCTCCCCCACACTGTACAATACAGAGTCTGATCTTCCCCGCACTGTACAATACAGTCTGATCTCCCCCGCACTGTACAATACAGAGTCTGATCTCCCCCGCACTGTAAAATACAGAGTCTGATCTCCACACACTGTACAATACAGAGTCTGATCTCCACACACTGTACAATACAGAGTCTGATCTCCACACACTGTACAATACAGAGTCTGATCTCCACACACTGTACAATACAGAGTCTGATCTCACACATACTGTACAATACAGAGTCTGATCTCACACACACTGTACAATACAGAGTCTGATCTCCACACACTGTACAATACAGAGTCTGGTCTCCACACACTGTACAATACAGAGTCTGATCTCTCTCACACTGTACAATACAGAGTCTGATCTCCACACACTGTACAATACAGAGTCTGATCTCACACACACTGTACAATACAGAGTCTGATCTCACACACACTGTACAATACAGAGTCTGATCTCCTCCACACTGTACAATACAGAATCTGATCTCCTCCACACTGTACAATACAGAGTCTGATCTCCTCCACACTGTACAATACAGAGTATGATCTCCTCCTGCACTGTACAATACAGAATCTGATCTCCTCCACACTGTACAATACAGAGTCTGATCTCCTCCACACTGTACAATACAGAGTCTGATCCCCCCCCCCCACACTGTACAATACAGAGTCTGATTTCCTCCACACTGTACAATACAGAGTCTGATCTCCCCCACACTGTACAATACAGAGTCTGATCTCCCCCAGCACTGTACAATACAGAGTCTGATCTCCTCCACACAGTACAATACAGAGTATGATCTCCTCCACACTGTACAATACAGAGTATGATCTCCTCCTGCATTGTACAATACAGAGTCTGATCTCCTCCACACTGTACAATACAGAGTCTGATCTCCTCCACACTGTACAATACAGAGTCTGATCCCCCCCCACACTGTACAATACAGAGTTTGATCTCCTCCACACTGTACAATACAGAGTCTGATCTCCCCCACACTGTACAATACAGAGTCTGATCTCCCCCAGCACTGTACAATACAGAGTCTGATCTCCTCCACACTGTACAATACAGAGTCTGATCTCCTCCACACTGTACAATACAGAGTCTGATCCCCCCCCCCACACTGTACAATACAGAGTCTGATCTCCTCCACACTGTACAATACAGAGTCTGATCTCCCCCACACTGTACAATACAGAGTCTGATCTTCCCCGCACTGTACAATACAGTCTGATCTCCCCCGCACTGTACAATACAGAGTCTGATCTCCCCCGCACTGTAAAATACAGAGTCTGATCTCCACACACTGTACAATACAGAGTCTGATCTCCACACACTGTACAATACAGAGTCTGATCTCCCCCGCACTGTACAATACAGAGTCTGATCTCCACACACTGTACAATACAGAGTCTGATCTCCCCCGCACTGTACAATACAGAGTCTGATCTCCCCCGCACTGTAAAATACAGAGTCTGATCTCCACACACTGTACAATACAGAGTCTGATCTCCACACACTGTACAATACAGAGTCTGATCTCACACATACTGTACAATACAGAGTCTGATCTCACACACACTGTACAATACAGAGTCTGATCTCCACACACTGTACAATACAGAGTCTGGTCTCCACACACTGTACAATACAGAGTCTGATCTCTCTCACACTGTACAATACAGAGTCTGATCTCCACACACTGTACAATACAGAGTCTGATCTCACACACACTGTACAATACAGAGTCTGATCTCACACACACTGTACAATATAGAGTCTGATCTCCACACACTGTACAATACAGAGTCTGATCTCCCTCACACTGTACAATACAGAGTCTGATCTCACACACACTGTACAATACAGAGTCTGATCTCCCCCGCACTGTACAATACAGAGTCTGATCTCCCCCGCACTGTACAATACAGAGTCTGATCTCCACACACTGTACAATACAGAGTCTGATCTCCACACACTGTACAATACAGAGTCTGATCTCACACACACTGTACAATACAGAGTCTGATCTCTACACACTGTACAATACAGAGTCTGATCTCCACACACTGTACAATACAGAGTCTGATCTCCCTCACACTGTACAATACAGAGTCTGATCTCCACACACTGTACAATACAGAGTCTGATCTCCACACACTGTACAATACAGAGTCTGATCTCCCTCACACTGTACAATACAGAGTCTGATCTCCACACACTGTACAATACAGAGTCTGATCTCCACACACTGTACAATACAGAGTCTGATCTCACACACACTGTTCAATACAGAGTCTGATCTCCACACACTGTACAATACAGAGTCTGATCTCCACACACTGTACAATACAGAGTCTGATCTCTCTCACACTGTACAATACAGAGTCTGATCTCCACACACTGTACAATACAGAGTCTGATCTCACACACACTGTACAATACAGAGTCTGATCTCACACACACTGTACAATACAGAGTCTGATCTCCTCCACACTGTACAATACAGAATCTGATCTCCTCCACACTGTACAATACAGAGTCTGATCTCCTCCACACTGTACAATACAGAGTCTGATCCCCCCCCCCCCCACACTGTACAATACAGAGTCTGATTTCCTCCACACTGTACAATACAGAGTCTGATCTCCCCCACACTGTACAATACAGAGTCTGATCTCCCCCAGCACTGTACAATACAGAGTCTGATCTCCTCCACACAGTACAATACAGAGTATGATCTCCTCCACACTGTACAATACAGAGTATGATCTCCTCCTGCATTGTACAATACAGAGTCTGATCTCCTCCACACTGTACAATACAGAGTCTGATCTCCTCCACACTGTACAATACAGAGTCTGATCCCCCCCCCACACTGTACAATACAGAGTTTGATCTCCTCCACACTGTACAATACAGAGTCTGATCTCCCCCACACTGTACAATACAGAGTCTGATCTCCCCCAGCACTGTACAATACAGAGTCTGATCTCCTCCACACTGTACAATACAGAGTCTGATCTCCTCCACACTGTACAATACAGAGTCTGATCCCCCCCCCCACACTGTACAATACAGAGTCTGATCTCCTCCACACTGTACAATACAGAGTCTGATCTCCCCCACACTGTACAATACAGAGTCTGATCTTCCCCGCACTGTACAATACAGTCTGATCTCCCCCGCACTGTACAATACAGAGTCTGATCTCCCCCGCACTGTAAAATACAGAGTCTGATCTCCACACACTGTACAATACAGAGTCTGATCTCCACACACTATACAATACAGAGTCTGATCTCCCCCGCACTGTACAATACAGAGTCTGATCTCCACACACTGTACAATACAGAGTCTGATCTCCCCCGCACTGTACAATACAGAGTCTGATCTCCCCCGCACTGTAAAATACAGAGTCTGATCTCCACACACTGTACAATACAGAGTCTGATCTCCACACACTGTACAATACAGAGTCTGATCTCTCACATACTGTACAATACAGAGTCTGATCTCACACACACTGTACAATACAGAGTCTGATCTCCACACACTGTACAATACAGAGTCTGATCTCTCTCACACTGTACAATACAGAGTCTGATCTCCACACACTGTACAATACAGAGTCTGATCTCACACACACTGTACAATACAGAGTCTGATCTCACACACACTGTACAATATAGAGTCTGATCTCCACACACTGTACAATACAGAGTCTGATCTCCCTCACACTGTACAATACAGAGTCTGATCTCACACACACTGTACAATACAGAGTCTGATCTCACACACACTGTACAATACAGAGTCTGATCTCCTCCACACTGTACAATACAGAGTATGATCTCCTCCTGCACTGTACAATACAGAATCTGATCTCCTCCACACTGTACAATACAGAGTCTGATCTCCTCCACACTGTACAATACAGAGTCTGATCCCCCCCCCCCCACACTGTACAATACAGAGTCTGATTTCCTCCACACTGTACAATACAGAGTCTGATCTCCCCCACACTGTACAATACAGAGTCTGATCTCCCCCAGCACTGTACAATACAGAGTCTGATCTCCTCCACACAGTACAATACAGAGTCTGATCTCCTCCACACAGTACAATACAGAGTATGATCTCCTCCACACTGTACAATACAGAGTATGATCTCCTCCTGCATTGTACAATACAGAGTCTGATCTCCTCCACACTGTACAATACAGAGTCTGATCTCCTCCACACTGTACAATACAGAGTCTGATCCCCCCCCACACTGTACAATACAGAGTTTGATCTCCTCCACACTGTACAATACAGAGTCTGATCTCCCCCACACTGTACAATACAGAGTCTGATCTCCCCCAGCACTGTACAATACAGAGTCTGATCTCCTCCACACTGTACAATACAGAGTCTGATCTCCTCCACACTGTACAATACAGAGTCTGAACCCCCCCCCCCACACTGTACAATACAGAGTCTGATCTCCACACACTGTACAATACAGAGTCTGATCTCCCCCGCACTGTACAATACAGAGTCTGATCTCCACACACTGTACAATACAGAGTCTGATCTCCCCCGCACTGTACAATACAGAGTCTGATCTCCCCCGCACTGTAAAATACAGAGTCTGATCTCCACACACTGTACAATACAGAGTCTGATCTCCACACACTGTACAATACAGAGTCTGATCTCACACATACTGTACAATACAGAGTCTGATCTCACACACACTGTACAATACAGAGTCTGATCTCCACACACTGTACAATACAGAGTCTGGTCTCCACACACTGTACAATACAGAGTCTGATCTCCACACACTGTACAATACAGAGTCTGATCTCACACACACTGTACAATACAGAGTCTGATCTCACACACACTGTACAATACAGAGTCTGATCTCACACACACTGTACAATACAGAGTCTGATCTCCTCCACACTGTACAATACAGAATCTGATCTCCTCCACACTGTACAATACAGAGTCTGATCTCCTCCACACTGTACAATACAGAGTATGATCTCCTCCTGCACTGTACAATACAGAATCTGATCTCCTCCACACTGTACAATACAGAGTCTGATCTCCTCCACACTGTACAATACAGAGTCTGATCCCCCCCCCCCCCCCCACACTGTACAATACAGAGTCTGATTTCCTCCACACTGTACAATACAGAGTCTGATCTCCCCCACACTGTACAATACAGAGTCTGATCTCCCCCAGCACTGTACAATACAGAGTCTGATCTCCTCCACACAGTACAATACAGAGTATGATCTCCTCCACACAGTACAATACAGAGTATGATCTCCTCCACACTGTACAATACAGAGTATGATCTCCTCCTGCATTGTACAATACAGAGTCTGATCTCCTCCACACTGTACAATACAGAGTCTGATCTCCTCCACACTGTACAATACAGAGTCTGATCCCCCCCCCCACACTGTACAATACAGAGTTTGATCTCCTCCACACTGTACAATACAGAGTCTGATCTCCCCCACACTGTACAATACAGAGTCTGATCTCCCCCAGCACTGTACAATACAGAGTCTGATCTCCTCCACACTGTACAATACAGAGTCTGATCCCCCCCCCCCACACTGTACAATACAGAGTCTGATCTCCTCCACACTGTACAATACAGAGTCTGATCTCCCCCACACTGTACAATACAGAGTCTGATCTTCCCCGCACTGTACAATACAGTCTGATCTCCCCCGCACTGTACAATACAGAGTCTGATCTCCCCCGCACTGTAAAATACAGAGTCTGATCTCCACACACTGTACAATACAGAGTCTGATCTCCACACACTGTACAATACAGAGTCTGATCTCCCCCGCACTGTACAATACAGAGTCTGATCTCCACACACTGTACAATACAGAGTCTGATCTCCCCCGCACTGTACAATACAGAGTCTGATCTCCCCCGCACTGTAAAATACAGAGTCTGATCTCCACACACTGTACAATACAGAGTCTGATCTCCACACACTGTACAATACAGAGTCTGATCTCACACATACTGTACAATACAGAGTCTGATCTCACACACACTGTACAATACAGAGTCTGATCTCCACACACTGTACAATACAGAGTCTGATCTCCACACACTGTACAATACAGAGTCTGATCTCACACATACTGTACAATACAGAGTCTGATCTCACACACACTGTACAATACAGAGTCTGATCTCCACACACTGTACAATACAGAGTCTGATCTCTCTCACACTGTACAATACAGAGTCTGATCTCCACACACTGTACAATACAGAGTCTGATCTCACACACACTGTACAATACAGAGTCTGATCTCACACACACTGTACAATACAGAGTCTGATCTCCTCCACACTGTACAATACAGAATCTGATCTCCTCCACACTGTACAATACAGAGTCTGATCTCCTCCACACTGTACAATACAGAGTATGATCTCCTCCACACTGTACAATACAGAGTATGATCTCCTCCTGCACTGTACAATACAGAATCTGATCTCCTCCACACTGTACAATACAGAGTCTGATCTCCTCCACACTGTACAATACAGAGTCTGATCCCCCCCCCCCCCACACTGTACAATACAGAGTCTGATTTCCTCCACACTGTACAATACAGAGTCTGATCTCCCCCACACTGTACAATACAGAGTCTGATCTCCCCCAGCACTGTACAATACAGAGTCTGATCTCCTCCACACAGTACAATACAGAGTATGATCTCCTCCACACTGTACAATACAGAGTATGATCTCCTCCTGCATTGTACAATACAGAGTCTGATCTCCTCCACACTGTACAATACAGAGTCTGATCTCCTCCACACTGTACAATACAGAGTCTGATCCCCCCCCCACACTGTACAATACAGAGTTTGATCTCCTCCACACTGTACAATACAGAGTCTGATCTCCCCCACACTGTACAATACAGAGTCTGATCTCCCCCAGCACTGTACAATACAGAGTCTGATCTCCTCCACACTGTACAATACAGAGTCTGATCTCCTCCACACTGTACAATACAGAGTCTGATCCCCCCCCCACACTGTACAATACAGAGTCTGATCTCCTCCACACTGTACAATACAGAGTCTGATCTCCCCCACACTGTACAATACAGAGTCTGATCTTCCCCGCACTGTACAATACAGTCTGATCTCCCCCGCACTGTACAATACAGAGTCTGATCTCCCCCGCACTGTAAAATACAGAGTCTGATCTCCACACACTGTACAATACAGAGTCTGATCTCCACACACTGTACAATACAGAGTCTGATCTCCCCCGCACTGTACAATACAGAGTCTGATCTCCACACACTGTACAATACAGAGTCTGATCTCCCCCGCACTGTACAATACAGAGTCTGATCTCCCCCGCACTGTACAATACAGAGTCTGATCTCCTCCACACAGTACAATACAGAGTATGATCTCCTCCACACTGTACAATACAGAGTCTGATCTCCCCCAGCACTGTACAATACAGAGTCTGATCTCCTCCACACAGTACAATACAGAGTATGATCTCCTCCACACTGTACAATACAGAGTATGATCTCCTCCTGCATTGTACAATACAGAGTCTGATCTCCTCCACACTGTACAATACAGAGTCTGATCTCCTCCACACTGTACAATACAGAGTCTGATCCCCCCCCCCCACACTGTACAATACAGAGTTTGATCTCCTCCACACTGTACAATACAGAGTCTGATCTCCCCCACACTGTACAATACAGAGTCTGATCTCCCCCACACTGTACAATACAGAGTCTGATCTCCCCCAGCACTGTACAATACAGAGTCTGATCTCCTCCACACTGTACAATACAGAGTCTGATCTCCTCCACACTGTACAATACAGAGTCTGATCCCCCCCCCCACACTGTACAATACAGAGTCTGATCTCCTCCACACTGTACAATACAGAGTCTGATCTTCCCCCACACTGTACAATACAGAGTCTGATCTTCCCCGCACTGTACAATACAGTCTGATCTCCCCCGCACTGTACAATACAGAGTCTGATCTCCCCCGCACTGTAAAATACAGAGTCTGATCTCCACACACTGTACAATACAGAGTCTGATCTCCACACACTATACAATACAGAGTCTGATCTCCCCCGCACTGTACAATACAGAGTCTGATCTCCACACACTGTACAATACAGAGTCTGATCTCCCCCGCACTGTACAATACAGAGTCTGATCTCCCCCGCACTGTAAAATACAGAGTCTGATCTCCACACACTGTACAATACAGAGTCTGATCTCCACACACTGTACAATACAGAGTCTGATCTCTCACATACTGTACAATACAGAGTCTGATCTCACACACACTGTACAATACAGAGTCTGATCTCCACACACTGTACAATACAGAGTCTGGTCTCCACACACTGTACAATACAGAGTCTGATCTCTCTCACACTGTACAATACAGAGTCTGATCTCCACACACTGTACAATACAGAGTCTGATCTCACACACACTGTACAATACAGAGTCTGATCTCACACACACTGTACAATATAGAGTCTGATCTCCACACACTGTACAATACAGAGTCTGATCTCCCTCACACTGTACAATACAGAGTCTGATCTCACACACACTGTACAATACAGAGTCTGATCCTCACACACACTGTACAATACAGAGTCTGATCTCCTCCACACTGTACAATACAGAGTATGATCTCCTCCTGCACTGTACAATACAGAATCTGATCTCCTCCACACTGTACAATACAGAGTCTGATCTCCTCCACACTGTACAATACAGAGTCTGATCCCCCCCCCCCCCACACTGTACAATACAGAGTCTGATTTCCTCCACACTGTACAATACAGAGTCTGATCTCCCCCACACTGTACAATACAGAGTCTTGATCTCCCCCCAGCACTGTACAATACAGAGTCTGATCTCCTCCACACAGTACAATACAGAGTCTGATCTCCTCCACACAGTACAATACAGAGTATGATCTCCTCCACACTGTACAATACAGAGTATGATCTCCTCCTGCATTGTACAATACAGAGTCTGATCTCCTCCACACTGTACAATACAGAGTCTGATCTCCTCCACACTGTACAATACAGAGTCTGATCCCCCCCCACACTGTACAATACAGAGTTTGATCTCCTCCACACTGTACAATACAGAGTCTGATCTCCCCCACACTGTACAATACAGAGTCTGATCTCCCCCAGCACTGTACAATACAGAGTCTGATCTCCTCCACACTGTACAATACAGAGTCTGATCTCCTCCACACTGTACAATACAGAGTCTGAACCCCCCCCCCCCACACTGTACAATACAGAGTCTGATCTCCACACACTGTACAATACAGAGTCTGATCTCCCCCGCACTGTACAAATACAGAGTCTGATCTCCACACACTGTACAATACAGAGTCTGATCTCCCCCCGCACTGTAAAATACAGAGTCTGATCTCCCCCGCACTGTAAAATACAGAGTCTGATCTCCACACACTGTAACAATACAGAGTCTGATCTCCACACACTGTACAATACAGAGTCTGATCTCACACATACTGTACAATACAGAGTCTGATCTCACACACACTGTACAATACAGAGTCTGATCTCCACACACTGTACAATACAGAGTCTGGTCTCCACACACTGTACAATACAGAGTCTGATCTCCACACACTGTACAATACAGAGTCTGATCTCACACACACTGTACAATACAGAGTCTGATCTCACACACACTGTACAATACAGAGTCTGATCTCACACACACTGTACAATACAGAGTCTGATCTCCTCCACACTGTACAATACAGAATCTGATCTCCTCCACACTGTACAATACAGAGTCTGATCTCCTCCACACTGTACAATACAGAGTATGATCTCCTCCTGCACTGTACAATACAGAATCTGATCTCCTCCACACTGTACAATACAGAGTCTGATCTCCTCCACACTGTACAATACAGAGTCTGATCCCCCCCCCCCCACACTGTACAATACAGAGTCTGATTTCCTCCACACTGTACAATACAGAGTCTGATCTCCCCCACACTGTACAATACAGAGTCTGATCTCCCCCAGCACTGTACAATACAGAGTCTGATCTCCTCCACACAGTACAATACAGAGTATGATCTCCTCCACACAGTACAATACAGAGTATGATCTCCTCCACACTGT